>JASAND010025761.1:0-37751 GCA_030248195.1 Trissonchulus latispiculum
TCCATCAAATTTGACAGGTAGCAGGTACCGGGCTCTGATTGAAATTGTAATTTGAATGCATAAGAGAGGCTTAGAAATGCGTTCTAGTGGCTAATTTTCCTGGAAATCTTGTACTGTAAATTTTGCCCCAGGATGCTCAGTCTTGCTCATTTTAACCCTGTTTCGCATAATTTTGGATTTAGTTCTTGTTCAATTTTTGGTCCATTTTTGTTTAATTTTTGTGCCAATTTTGTTTCGTTTTTGTTCGTTTGTTCAATTCAGCTCAAACCCCTCGAAATACACTATTTCGCTTGGTTTTAGGTCAAATTGTACCAAGGGAACTTCTGACATAATTTTCAATTTCAGCTGTTTATATACACTTGGTGCAGCATCAATGAATCAGGTTTCATCAAAGGTTTATAAGGAGTAATTTTCAATTCCGTGTAACTTTCGTTATGTTCATCGGATTTGGATGAAATAAAAAGTATTGTGTTCGGCTCGTTGAGATCTTCAAATTTAGCCCCTATGATGACCACCTTATGACCCACTGGGAGCTAGTCATGTCTAGATTGGTATAACAAATTCGACGCGACGTTTAATGGAGAGTTTAATTTAAGATGGGGTTTAATTTTATAGAAAAATGGGAGTGTGAGTTTGATAAAGACCTAAGAGAATCTAAGGACATGCAAGAGTTTATGGACGAACATTTCCAACCTTCCTAAGAAAAAATCAGTCCTTACTTTTGGTGAGGTGGTCACCCAAATTCAAGCTAAAAGGTTATTCGGGCTAGTTGAGGTGGATATAGAGGTGCCCGAGGACAAGGAATACTTTGCAGAGATGACGCCTATTTTCAAAAATTTAGAAAGTACTAGGGAGGACATTGGGGACCACATGAGGAAGTTTTGTGAGGAAAATGACCTGATGACACAACCTAGGAAGGGACTGATAGGGAGCTATTTTGGAAAGAAAATTCTCTTAGCTACTCCCCTAATTAACTGGTATCTAAAACACGGACTCAAAATTACAAAAATTTACCAGGCAATAGAATTCAAACCTAAACCCTGTTTTAAAGAATTGGGAGAGGAGGTAACCTACCATCGTTCGAGAGCTGATTCTGATCCGGACCTAGCAGTCAAGGGGAAAATGTTTAAACTTTTAGGAAATTCTTATTACGGCAGAACCATTACAAACGTGGAAAAGCATATGGATGTCAAATTTTGTCAGAGATCAAGTGCAAGTAGAGAGGTAAATGGTTGGAGATTCAGAAGACTAGATGATTTAGGCAATGGAGTTTACGAAGTTCAATCTGCAAAATCCAAAGTTGTCCACAGACTTCCCGAGTTAGTAGGGTTCTTTGTTTACCAATACGCAAAGTTAAGGATGCTTCAATTCTATTATGACTGCCTTAAATCAAACTTTCGGCCGGGAACGTTTCAACTTTGTCAGATGGACACCGATTCTCTATACTTCGCCTGCTCTTCCACCAACCTAAGTGACTGTGTACCGCCGGAAAACGAGGAAACGTAGAAGATTGCCCTAAAAGAGTTCTTTGTATTAGATCCCTCTCAAAAACGAATTCCAGGTCTTTTTAAAGAAGAGTGGAAGGGTCAAGGCATTATAGCACTTTGTAGTAAAACGTATTTCGCATGGGGTGAAACTAATAAGGTAAGTCACAAAGGTGTCAGTAAAACTCTCAATCCATTCACTATGGAAGATTTTAAAGAGGTACTAAACACTGGTTGCATAAAGTCAGGGGAGAATAGGGGCCTTAGTAACGTAAATAACGACATGCTTATGTACCATCAAATTAAAAACGCTCTAAGTTATCTTTACCCTAAGCGTGAGGTGTTAAGCGACGGTGTTACTACGAGACCCCTACTCAAATAACATGTTCTAACTAACACACTAGTTTTGAGATTAATTGAAAATGCATTTGTATAATAAGTACTGAGAAGAAGGTAATATAAGAAGAAGAAGAATATACAAAAAAACTAAAAAATAAAAATATATTATTATTATTATTATTATTATTATTATTATTATTATTATTATTATTATTATTATTATTATTATTATTATTATTATTATTATTATTATTATTATTATTATTATTATTATTATTATTATTATTATTATTATTACAAGACTAGTGACTAAGTGGACACTGGCCACTGAAAGAATCTAACATGTGCAGCACTCAAAGTTTTAGGGGAAGGTAAACAAGGAAAGCAACCCTTTTTCCCGTTTTGGACCAGTTTTTCCAAAAGTGGTAAGAAACCGGATTTTGAGGTGAGCCATCCCAATGGAAATGAGCGATGGTCCTGAGGGTGATCCTCCGCCGATCAAACCCATGTATTTTGGTCTTCATTAAAAATACACTCAATCACTATTAGGTATAAATCGAGAATAGTTGCCCAGAGCCTGAATCTTATGTATGAGTTGAGCCATGTTGTCACACATTTGAAGCTTTAATTTTACCAAATCGAGAACTCCGAAGGTCTTGTTTGTTATCAGTTGTGTGCATGGCCTTTATTATATATATATATATATATATATATATATATATATATATATATATATATATATATATATATATATATATATATATATGACTCGCTTTTTCTAAGGGTCGTAGATTATGTTTCATTATGTTATTATGTTTTACTATTGCGAACAACTTTAATGGTCACGATTTTTTACAGTGTGCTCAAAAATTACGAAATTTTGAAGTTGTTCAAAACAGTACAAATTTTAACTCATTCGAAAGCTTTTGACAAGCTGAACACAAGCTTCTTCTTCTTGACACAAGTCCCAAAAATGCACGCATTTCTCGCTAGCGCTCGTTAAATGCCAAGCTAAGACAAGCTTGGTTTGGACGTGGACTTCAGAATTCAAAACGCAACTACTCCACTACTTCGCTACTACTACTTCACTACTAGCGCTATGAATTTCTACCTCCGCTGACTTCTTTCCAACAAACTTCAGGCTTACAAAATAGGGATATGAAGTTGTAGTAAACTAATAATCTTCTGTATAATTACACTGAAAATTATGTCACCAACAGCTGAACATGTAAATTTGGCAAAGATATAGAGTCATCCTTTATTTTCTAGTTGTCATTCACAAGAAAGCATGATTATTAAATGCCAGCCACAGTTGGACAATATTTTCTAACGTTGGGAAGACGATGACCCAACAGAGAACGATTGAAGCTGAAAATGATCGCTAGAATAATTTCAAAGGCCGTGATCACAGAGGCACCTGACAATATACCGATGACGCCTCCACAATTTGAAAACAGTTGCATTGCCTGAAATGCACACAAGTCATGGTTACACAATAGCTGTTTGGTTAGCCATTTATTTTCGCTAAGTTGATCAAAGTCCCCAATGGCATTGCTGTGTTTAGATGAGTGGAGAAACTTTTTAAAGTTTGCAATCTCGTTATGTTACAATACTGCAGTAGGGAACAACTGGGCTGAAATCAAATTTATATTGTATAAAGGCTGTCTAACATTGGTAGGTTGTATGGAACCAGCTGCTTTGTAATTTTGTGGGCTACTTTTACCAATACCATTATTTTCATTGGCTATCTGCGTACCTAAAAAATTACCAACGCTGTGTTGACCTTAGTTTTCCAATAACATTTAAGTTGCTTCCGTTACCTCATAACTTAGCTTTTCCTCAAATGCCAGATAACTGGATTGCAGAAGGTACACAGTCACGCTTGCTTCGCTATAACAATAAATTTTCATAGAAACCAATAACTGGCGTGGCTCTAGTTCGGGCTTGCCTCTGGGTTTAGTCTTGCATAATTTCCGTGGACAGTGGATTTTAAGTTCTTAGATACAGTTATACAGTTAGTTCTTAGATACATATAGCTGACAGTGCGGATATAAACTATATTGTGCCGAGTGTGTCTGGAAATCCCATTAGTCAATTACATAACACTGTAGTTGTCAGAAACATTTAGGTTGCCTATTTATTTTTATTTTCTTTTATTTCGTTATCTACTCTACACCATAACTAGTAAATAGAGCAAAATGTATGATTACATTTCAGCTTAACCAAATAGCAAAGAAAGTTAAAAATACTATTGCTTTTTTTCTTGCTTGGTGACCGTAGTTTGCTTTCAGATGATGCTTTACAATAAGACATTTCAGGTTACGGTTTTCCTTTTATTTCGTTATCAAAGCCACAATGATTTCTTGATTTCTGAGTCAAAGCAGCTATTTCTTATATTCTTTAGTTATCCGTAATTAACAAAAACGAAACCAGTAACAGAATAAGGTTCGGCAAATATACCTAGCTCCAAAGGCAATCGAGCTACCTACTACTGTGCAGAATTAAATATTTACCTTCGGTTTGTGACCTGAAATAAAAATTCACTGATGTTCAACATTGCCAAAGTAATCTGCTTGTCAAAGTATCTGGTTAGCACTTAGAAAAAACTGTATGTTGGTTAGTAGAAATTATCTTAGTAGAAAGTTAGTAGAAGTTATCTTAGTAGAAACTTCTAAAGCTGTTATCTGTTTTTGTCATAAAAATTGCCCGCCCAGATTAATAAAAATTTCCCTAAAAATTATTAAATATCTGTTAATTAGCTCGTAACTATACGTTAACTATTAGTAACTAATTATTACTCAATAACACTTCAGAACAAACACAATAAGAGATTGAAACAATCATGGTAAGCATAACAGTTTCAAGAATTTTTAACGCATAAAATAGAACTATAGAAAGAATTCCTTAGTCGTTCGTTAGCATCGTCAATTCCCGATAATAATTATACCACACATGGTTTTTTGAAATGAATGCTGTGAAATTTCAAAGCTCAAGACCTAACTGAGGATGTCCTTCGTCATCTAAATGGCTTCCTCCTATTCAAGTCTGTCTATGTATTATTTTGACATACAATCCAGCCCAGAATCTAAAGTTGCCCACAAAGCTTATAAAACAACCAAAAATCTTTTACCACTTTTGGTTACTACTGCTTATTACTTTTGGTACCGGAACCAGTTTTAAACCTTAATTTGTAGCATAAAGCTGAGTGCTTTTGTAGTGTTTGACATGTACGAGAATATGTATATGATGTGTATGATGTATGAATGTATGACACATATGTATTCAAGAAATTGTCTCGAAACTGAGAGCTCTAAACAAGGACTGCAAAAACAGGTCTAGATAAATGACCGATCTGCTGATGGAATATAATAAACGGATTTGTTGAATGCTGGAATTATTTTGCGTGCACTTCTTGCATCAATCGATTACAGAAGCTTTAACTTTATAAATTTAGTTTTTAGGAATACAATATTGCGATTTGTATAAAAAGGCTTGGGATATTTGCTGGAATTTAGGCTTTCAAATGGATTCACTATACATGGAATGAACATTTTGTTTAAATCTATTGGTAGACAGGGCTTTTCTGTAAAGGATTAATGATTATTTAAATGACACGATTTAAATAGCATAGACAGATAAAGTCATTAGTCAATAGTAGGTCTACTTTTCTGACCTTATTACCTTGTGAATTTGTCGAAGAGTCGTTTGCAGGACTTCAAAATACTCCTGTCTAAAATGCAACATTTTGAAGTTAAACAACTGCGTTTCATTAAGTACCCAACGATGATTTAGCTGAAGCAATAAGTAAAGAAAAATGTCGATACAATAACCTTGCCATCCATGGTAATGGGATTTTTTGATATGTAGCCTGTGGACTATCGAACACAAAGAAAAGCATTACTTAAAATTTCAAGGTTGATGCAGCGCTGATACCTGCAAGGCGTGGGGCAGATGCACTCTTTGTACCAATCGGCTGAATTGTCGTAAAATGAACCCACTGTGTTCCAGACACAGTCCCCTAAAAACAAAAGAGTTACTGAAGTTGTTTCTGCTTTACGAATAGTATTAACACAAATTTCTCCAAGCGGTCGGAGGAAGGTGATCGGTGACTTTTAGATTAAAACTTTACATCGGATAGAAAACTAACTCCGCAAATGTCAGGTCTTCATGCTGTTCTTTGTAGACTCTATCCCATACTCTATCCACTTCTCTGAGTCACACCTTGTCCAGTTCTGATTAGCAATTGAATTGAACTTTGGCGCAGCATAGTTGCGTGACGTAGCAATTGCAATTTGCATATACTATTTACAATGTGCTGCCGTTTGCTTTGTTTTGTTTTATTTCTGACATTCGCTAAAATAGATGCTTTAATTGCAGTCGAACTCATTGAGCAGGAAAATTATGATCGCCAAAAATTCAAATTTGCTACAGCCGTTTAATCTTTGGTTTGATTGGAATTGTAATCGGTTCGTCACTTAGCTTTTGGAGAGCTCTGTGGTTGCTACTTCAGCTGGTTCATAGTGAATTTTGGTTCTCAACTTGTCGCTGACTTACTTCAGTCCGGTTTTTCCCTTATCACAGAGAAATAGTTAAAAAAGTTTCCCATATTAAGCTTTTGACCTTGTAAGGAACCCAAATGTAGCTACCTGCCACATCAGTGAGAGCTGAAACTATTTTAATGCTAAAGTGAGAATAAGCCTATGAAGTGAGCTTGAAGTCCTTTGCATTTCTGGTATGGCTAAATTTTCAAATGAGAGGACAGGTTTCTGCAACAAGCGCAGGTGTCTTTCTTTGTTGTCGAATAACTTGTCTACAAACGGTATCAGTTTAATAAGACAGTGATATCAGCAAAGATTGGCGTTTTCCAGCCCCTTCCCAAAGGTCATAGTGTATTAACATCCATAATTGACAGCTTGTCTTTTCTATTCCTCTTTGGGTAATTGGAAAATTATCTTACATTTTGACATATTTGAGTGACAGGGTTCGTTGTCATTAGTTATCGATTCAGGCACTTGGAATCTTGAGTCAAAGCAGCCGCACTTTTTCAAAATCGATAACTGGTAGCATGACATATAACACAGCTGAAATGTAGAAACGGTTGCAATTAAAATATTCAAATAAAGGGAGCAAAACCAATGCCTCTATTCACTAGAGAGTAATTGTAACGTTTAAAATTGATCGAAGGTTGTATTCAGTCTCACTGTTTGGCTTGTCACATGCAAAATTTGAAAGTGAAGTGTTCACAATACGCTTATATTTAACACTGAATGTGAGACGATTTAAACTCCAAAGCCCTTCTTCTTTCCTGTAAATTTAATGTTATAAAAACTCCTGTGTTATCCAGATCATTATAATGCACATAGAGTGAATTAATTTTAGTTACTTGATTTTTAGTTTTAGTTAATAAATGTTAATTTGTGAATTCTCGTCCACAATAATTTACCCTAATAAAAAGCTTAGAAAAGCTTGATCAGTCTACGAATTGAGACTAGTTATAAGTTGTCGTACGCGACGTACAAATTTTCCTTCTTGATCAATTCGACAAAAATGACAAAGTGAGACCTGGCTGCCGTTCTCAAACACTGTTGCTTGGAATGCAAACATGCACAGATTTCGGATTTTTTCGGATGAGTGCGTCAAATCTGTCAGCCTAGCATTTAATCGCTTTTATACACAGCGGGTGGTTTTACACGTTTCAATATTTTCACAAACTGTCTTTTAGGTACTAATTTACTGTACTAATTTATTCACGTTATAATTTATAAACCCCTGAACCCCTGATTTACAATAAAATTATGAACACTTTTATTTTACTTGAAGCGGATATTAACTTATTTATCTTTATGAACTGACCTAACTCTACTAACGAATTAAAACTTATTAGCATTGTGCAAAGGGCAACTAAAAGTGGACAATATCAGCGTATCTGCAATAGAAAAATTAGAAGCTGTTGCGCATTACCTGTGGGGAGTAGCGTGACGTCCTCAGAATATCGGAGTACTTGTTTGTGAGACCGTATTCACAATTATTACTGGGATAAGGTAGCCGAACTTCTTTAATCTGAAGTAATATTTTAAAAAAGTAAAAAAAAGACTTTGAAAGGGGCAGTCAGGCCTCAGGGCACGTTTCTGTTTACGTGTGCACTCAAACTAAAATTGTATATAATCCGAATCTGCATAATTTCTTCATTTATGTACCAAAAGTTATTGCATCTTAAAGGGAGGAGGTGAAGTAATAAATTACAAGAGAAACCACATTTGCATGGTCTATTGCAAAACTTGAAAGTTTTGTGCACTATTGCACTAAATCTACGCTGCTCCGCTGTTGCAGCATAATTGACGCTGTCACAGACACTGTCTGCGCTGTTCAAGAACCTCTCAGCTTTACATACTTTCCGCTGACATAAATGCAAATTAGGTCGAATAGAGTGGAAACGACTAAAAATTATGGGATAACGTTGTATAGATATAGAGTAAAGGATAACAATCAAGACTTGGCACATAGAAGACGAGAACACGAGCCCAAATCACAGGAAAATTTTGGCACTGCTTCCTTTACTCACAGAAATTTCTGAGCTCACTTGCAGGCCAACGCTTGTGAATTTTACGCACTCGTGCTGTTCACTCGGGCCTTCACTTGCTGGTGTGAGTACAAATCTCTGAGAGCTCTGCTGGCAGTGCTATGACTTACACACGTTCCACCACTGGGCGCAGTATAGAATGTACATGTCGTGGTCACATAGTGTAATTGGGTACTTCATGAAGTGTCAGGTCATTTCTGACTTTTCATGAAGTGTACATAGTGTAATGTAGTTGAGACCTTTTTCACTATTGTAGTCATTTCTGACTTTTCATGAAGTGTCAATGCCTCAGTTGACACTTACTGTTAAACAATAAAGATTGTTTACTGAAACTGAGAAACTGAAACTGCAATATTACTACTGTTATTCTATATTATTATGTACAATTAAGTATTTTATATAGATAAATATTCAATAAATACAGTTACAACATCATATGTGTTCAGCAGATGATACTCTCGTCGAGACTTGGTTCCTTGCTTGCTTTTGGCAGCTTAATCTTCTGGATGATTTGATTTTGCTGAAGGCTCGTATAAGGCTTTTTCTTTGGTTTTTGGGTATAATACGCAGTTAGTTTGTTCCAAAATTGGTTTTCTTGGCTGCTCGGATCCATTTGTCAAACTAGTCTTCTTGCAATCATGCGATCGTGTGATTTCGATATTACTAAAAATTTAGCTGATTATTTCGTATAGATTAAAGAATCGTTACGACTATTCATTTACTATAGGCAGACCAAATCTTTGTTATAGTTTTCAAGTTTTACAGCAGTTAAATAAGTGAAAGTAGAAAATTTATATGAAATAATGGAACATGGAATAACAGTAGTAATATTGCAGTTTCAGTTTCTCAGTTTCAGTAAACAATCTTTATTGTTACAGTAAGTGTCAACTGAGGCATTGGCACTTCATGAAAAGTCAGAAATGACCTGACAGATAGTGTAATAAAGGTCTTCAACAAACTATTACACTATGTGTCTGACACTTCATGAAAAGTCAGAAATTACCTGACACTTCATGAAGTGTCACATTACACTAAGTGACTACGACATATACAGTTACGTTTTACAAAAGCAAACACTATTTTCACAGTTCATGAATGTCAACTCAACGTTTTAGCCCAATGCTAGAGCCGATGACAAATTCTTACTTTGATTACTCCAAAGGAAGTTATAGTATTTGGCGATAATACGTAGCCTTCGCCAAAACTTATTGGGTGTTGTCCTGGATCATGAATAAGCAGCTTAACACCTTCCGGTGCGGGGCTGCTTGTTACAAATCCTGGCGTTATGTTTACGGTAAGATGCATTCCTTCATGAAAGAAAAAGAATAGATTGCATTAAGGGCCGTGTGTAGACAGCCAGCATAAATATTGATGTAACAGGAATGGCCCCAGCGTGTAATTTATACTTAATCAACTGAATATATGAAGAGCTCCGCTTTGTACATTTGTTCCTAATCGAGTGAACCTATACATGGACAGAACGCAGAATTCTTAAAGACGGTACTAGGGTGACAGTAGCTTACGCGGGCACCTCATATTAAAATTAAGTTTAAGGTGTCCACCGCATTTGCATCAAGTAGCTCAAGCGGGCACTTGCAGACTTTGAATATTTTTGGGTTTAATACTTTCAGCAGCTGACTCCATCTAAATACTATTAAAACTATTTTAATAAATAAAGTAAAACTTAAATTTTGATTATGAAAGATTGCGGCATCTACCTCAGCCTGGTGACAAATAAAAACAGTGCAATGTTAGTGCATGCCAGCTTGTTAACATTTCACACAACTTTTTGCTACAACGGTAATCATTTATTGCAACCAAATGCTTTCACCCGCCTTAATTTAAAAAATTAATTAAAAATGAAATTCTACTAGTTTATAGTACATTTGCTACACGTGCTCAAACTCAGCCTCTCCACCTAAGACAAAATTTAAAATACTGAAAGTGTACTGGTTCCCGCGTGAGCACTTGATGCAAGATACGGTGGGCACCTTAAACTGAATTTTAGTCTGAAGTGTCGCGTGAACTACTAATGGAATCACCACCTTAATAAGTAATCAATCACCTTAAATGTTCACAAGATGCAACCGTCCAGAATTCTTCTGCAGATGGGGACACAGTTGCCTAATAAATCAAGCATAATGGCAACTTTGAAGTCAGGGGCTTCTATCTTGCAAAAATTTTGCAATGTTTCATTGGTAGTTAGGAAAAAAGGTGGTCAAACGTGCTCACTGCAAACGGCTGGGATGTAACTACAATCTGTAGACCTGATATTTTGTGAACACGCCAGCGCTCATATCTGTGCCAAAAGGTAGACCAATCAGACAGTCTTGGCAAATTTACTTTGGCAGGTTCCCTCCCTTAATTCAAATATGACGAAACTGTTTCAGCGGAAACGTTAGTTGTAGTGTGAAAGGTAGTGCCGAGATCAAAATTTTTAAACGGACCGGGTCGGCAAAGGCCTGAATGTTCAGACTCTTGAAGGTCTCTGGTGCACAGATACCGTTTGGAAATCCAAAAGCCACGGGGACTTTCACCATCATCTCGTAGCATTCACCCTGGTTTGGATTTGTGTAATTGTCGATGGAAACGCTGTAATTACAAAACATGTTAAACACCATTTCTTCAAGACAAAACTGAGATATTTAACACGATTCATTCGACGACTGCAGCACAATAGATACTTTCAATCAAAAAATATAAAGCGCAACTGCGCTATCGACCTGTGCTTGGCTAAACTGAATATAGATTACCTTGAATTACACATCGTGTTTGCTAGAAAACACGACATCACAAAAGAAGTGTATGGAATAATTTCGTTAAGCGGCTGATCCGCATTGATAATTTCGCCTTCCACAAATCGTTTCAAGACAAATTCCAGAGTGTCAAGACTCGTCTGAAAATTGAAATTTACTAAAATGTAAAATATTTGTTTTAGCAACTGTAATCCAGCCCAAATTACTTTGGCTAACTTACAAACGATCAATGCAACTCATGCGTCTGTCAAAATAAGGCTGGCATACTATGTTAGGAGACTACGTGAATTTATCGAAATTCGTGATGAATGTTTAGTACGCTTCAACTAGAAATTACATTACTTTCAAAATCTAAAGTGGAAAAGCATAAATGCGCTTATTTTTAGAAAGAACATTTTGCTCGCTGTAAATTTACTCGACATTTTTTATAAAATACAATTTCTACGTACAATGCTAATAAACATTCTGCATGCAATAGTTCTGTTTTTAGGAAGAATCTGCAAAAAATTGTTAAGGTGGCTAATTCAAACTTAAGGCTAAGGGAGTGGCCGGTTTTGATTTTACGTAGATCATATGGACCGTCTAAGTATTAGCTATTTACATATTTAATGTGATAATTGCATTTGCTTCGTGCAATAATTATTTTTTATGCGGTCCGTTAATAGAAAACTTCTGGCCAAATAAAGTCTGACACAAGAATGTGTATAGGAAACTGTGATCACTTATACTGCATGTAATATTCATCGTAGTCTAGAGACCCAACATATTATATATTTTCTGAATTGTCATGATGAGAGGAAAGTTTTATCAAATTTAAAATTTTGAAAAATTCTAAAAATTTTAAAATATCGGTTTTTGAGGTTTTTTCCTGGAATATGCATGCCAAAAATTTCTTTCTTTCAGAAAAATTTTCCCATCTGAAAAACACAGAATGACACAAGAACAAAGAAAATTGGTTAATGATAGAATTTTTATTAGCATTTTTCAATTTTCAAAATCGTTTGACTTTCGCCGCTTTTCCAAACTTGACAAGCTACAGCTCGCTCAGCACTTGATGAAAGTTTTTCGGTTTCGTTTTTTTAAACGCTAGACATCTGCTTTAACGTAGTAAAAGCCATTTTTAAAAATTTGAAAGTTGAGTTGAGTCTCCACTGTTGACCCAAAACTTCAATATACTGGTATTGATTCAAAAAATGAAGAAATGCACATAGGCCATGCTATGAATATTGTCGCTTGTATACAACCCCTAAGTGTAGGCTTTTCAACCCTAGGTATAGGCTTTTCTGTTTTGCATTGGAGGAGGTTTTCGAAATATGCGCAAAACTATAAAGACTTCATCTTTCGACACTTAAAGCTATCGCTATTGAAATGCTATTAATCGCATCGTATATATATATTCATTCCACATTCACATTTACATATTTCACGATGTATATATATACATATACATACATACATATATATATATATATATATATATATATATATATATATATATATATATATATATATCTAGGTAATAACCCAAATCCAGAAAATTATCAACATTTATATGTAAATACTTATCCATTTATAATAACAATAATAATATAATTTTATAATAAAGGTACAATGGTAACAGTGCCCCCTCTTTCTTGTCTGCACGTGGTTTCTTATTAAGTTTGCGCTAAACATAATGATGAAAGCTAATTGTTCTGTTATTTTGTTGCTAAGTACGAAACTCTATACACCATGGAGTATGGTCTAAGGCAAGGCCAGGCACTCTTGTTTAACTCACCTGTTGTTTTTAATAGCTGATGCGTACATGTCGCCAGACTGGATAAATTTACTGAGAATTCTAGCTTAAATTCCGGACCTAAAGAAATGTGATGACTGATAAATGTTCTTAGTTGTTAAAGGCCACTACTAGGTTTAAGTAATATTTTATCCCAACTTTTCCTAGAATAACTTTTCCTAAAGTTTAATCCGAATTTTTGCGTACATAAATAAGTTAGCGCACAACTGGATTTTATTTCCATGCATTTTTCTTCATTTAAACTCCACGTTTAAGTAAAATCTACGTAAATTTATAGTTTTTGCATAAAAATAATACTTATAAGTAAAAATTTGTTAAATTCACGCAGTTTCCTAACATAGTATGCCAGCGTTATTTTGACAGACGCATTAGGAGTTGTGTACAATCGGTAGCCTTCAGTCATGAGCCATAAGCATCAACCATTAGTTGATCATGTTTAATTAGACAGTCTTGTCATTGTTATGCTGGTGAGCTGCGGCCAGAAGTACCCTTTATTATAAATCTGTATTTTCATCCACATTTGTGCCACTTTCGCCGGCTAGCCAAAATACAAGGAAAAATATACGATGTTTGATACCATACGATATAATAGTTTCCAAGGCAATTTTGAGCAACTATAAGGCGATACACCGTAAAACTGTCACTAGCCGGTCATCCGCCCCTTTTGTGACCGTCCGGCTTGTCGCCGGGCTAACGGCTGGTATCTGACGGGTTGGTATACCACCGGTTAAAATATTACTTGCTCAGAAAGATTCGATTGTGACCATGAAATTTTAAATAGGTTTTCGCATAAACTGTCATTTCAACAGAGCTACTTACAAAAACCGTCTCTAGGAATGAAGCCAACTCTTCGGGTGTAAACAAGTTCAGCAATTCTGTAATCTGTTCCTTTCTAATGCCCGTATAATGATAGGAGTGGAGAGAAGTCCCATTGCTACTATCTTTCCAGGTTACATCCGACACTGAATAAAGACAAACGGAAAAAATACGGCCAATGTCTTGAGACGTTTTTTCAAGCAAACTATACTATAAACTAACGAAAAGAATTGTATTTAATTAAATTTCCCAAACATTGCTGGTTCAAGAACCCTGAGAGCCTGAGCCTAGGCTATGAGCACACCCACTAGCTTGCTATTATGCATTAAAGTAGGGCTTGTTCAAGGGCGACGCTTGGTTCCAAGAAGACGTTGAAGGTGGTTCTTACCTAAACTGTTAAGCAGTAGAATTTGACTGGATATTGAAGTAAAAGGAATTAAACCATGCCGTTATCTGGGACTTGCAATAAATACTTTAGTTTTGACATTTTCGAGAAAACTATGAAATTCACTGAAGAAATTTGTAGAATCATTTAGCGGAGAGCACGAAATCATAACACCCTGGGAGTCCAACGATTGTATGACATCAGTCCCAACAATTGCTAGCTCTCAGATCCACCAGCCCTGGTAGAAGCGCTACATGGGGCGAGGCTGCCTCAGGACCCGGATTGGATTCCTGTCTCCGGTCCCCCAGTAGTTGCTTCTGGTTGGTTGTATCAAGAGTACATAATAACTAAGAGTGTGACAAGCGTCACTCTCTTAGCTATTAAGGCCGGGGACATGATCTGCACGATAACGGCTGACCCCCTACACAAATTAGACCCCAGTGACCCCTCCCACAAATGAGTACCTAGTACTCATTTGTGTACCATCACTCGCTTGTATGTTTATATGATGAAGCCAAAAACGTTCTATCAGCAACTGGCCACTTTCGAGCTTCATCATATAAACATACAAGCGAGTGATGGTATACAAATGAGTACTAGGTACTCATTTGTGGGAGGGGTCACTGGGGTCTAATTTGTGTAGGGGGTCAGCCGTTATCGTGCAGATCATGTCCCCGGCCTTAATAACTAAGAGTGTGGCGCTTGTCACACTCTTAGTTATTATGTACTCTTGGTTGTATCTAAAGGGGTCTGGAATGTGTGCCGGAGAGCACGGACGTCTTGGGCTCAGAATGCCCTGCGCTGGGTGCGCTATTAAGCTGTGTTAAGACAAAGTTTTACAGCACGTTGCACTACATTCAATGAATGAAAAAGTATTCATCATTGAGCAATCGCAATCAGGTCAAGCGCAAATGTTGTGTTGCCAACCTATGTCATACTTGACAACCTACGCTCAGAATGGTTTAAAAACTGAACACAAACGGCTCCCCTTTGGTTCGCGGTTTAACAGAACGTCATATTTTCTTGCTAAGAATAATTGAACTCAAAAGAGTGACTTCGTAGAAACCAACTGTAGTACTTACTACTGTGACTGCATCCGGATAATTGGTCTTCCTGGATTTGGCACATTATTTCAGTTTTGTTCAAATTAGGCAAAAAGGTGTGGGTAGCAGTTACTGACTTCATGTAGGCTGACGTAATAAAGTCAAATTCTGTTTCAACTTCTGTGTACTGTTTCCAGGTAAATAGCTTTGCTGATTGGAAATGTCTAAAATACAAACAGAAGTCGATCTTATTGTATGCTGGACTAAATGTCATCTCAGCAACTCAAACCTCGGCTGTTATTCAAACATAATGAAGTTTCTTTCTCACACAACAATTTGTTGAACTATCATCAACAAAATGCAGATTATGTAGCTAAATGGGTGCAAGTGAAAGGCAACATTAAAAGGGTTAGGCAAATCAACTTACTTGGCAAAGCAACCCTGGTTCCATAGCAATGTTATTGCTGACACATTTGCAGGTTTCCGGTAACCAAGATAAATATCGATTCGATCGTCAGTTATTAAGCTATGCCTAAACAAATTTAAGCCAGTTGTCTGGGAAATATGAAAGGAGGCAAGTTTAGTCGGCGAAGGACCCGGTCAACCCGGAACGGGCGGGGGAAGTTATAAGCTATAAGAAATAATGAAAAACGCCTGCTGAAGATTTTGGTGGAACTAACTTATATTTTGGATTTCATGTCTATTCAGCTTCTAATTTCTTTTCTAGTTGTTAGTGGCAAACTTTATCATTTAAATATCAGCGGAACAAGCAGCATTTGCATTTTCTCAAATGTTCACTGTCCCAATTGATGAGTGATAAAATCAATTTTTATGAAAAAAGCGACGGCACAGAAAGGCCTATAGCATGTTGCGATCATTTTGCTGTGAGAGATAGGCCAGAGAGGTAGTCTATCACAAGTACGCACGGATTTATTGAACAACGAATCTCCGATACTTTATATTGTGAAGGTCAATCATCTGACATTCGTCCTTTGCAATTGGCAGATGAGCTTTCGGATGCAGTGACTGACATAAGCGATCAGCGGCCATAGAATATGTCTTATGGGGGCCTGAAGCGCCACCGAATGATTTCACTGATTGCTTGGTTTCGGGATCGACAAGGTAATAACATGCTCTGTCTCCTTGTGTCCATTTTGGAGGGCATTTACCTATAGTTCCACAAATAATATTTCAATTCAAATCTTTGATCATTAGCTACATGAAAAATAAAATAATAAGCAATTGGTTCTTACACCGGATTTAATGTTTCTGGCATTGTGGCATTCTCTGTACTCCTATTGAAAGATTTACTAGGTCAAATTTATAGCGTCGTATCAGCACGCTGAACCGAACTAACTAAATCATAAATTTGGCTTATTTTTAGCAACAGCGCTTCAAAAACGGAGTTAATCAAGCGCTTATGTTTTTGTTCCGTATGTTCAAATTAAGGGGCATACGACTAAGACTAAGACGAAAAATTGCAATATCATTTTGTGCTCTTTCTTGCTCCGTTGTGAACATCCCTGTTCTAGAGTAAGGGAGTTACACATTATTTTAAATCCATCGATTTGCGCCTACAAATTAAAACACAGACTGTTTGTGCGTGTGCTGTTGTGAGGTCCCATAGTCCCGTAAACCATATTAGTAAGAATAAGTGATAGTCGCATAAACCCCCTCAAATGATGTCCAATAAGGAGTTCCATTCCTAGAAAGGACAATACGAATAACGAACCTTTTTTTCACACTGTGGTTGGTTTTCCTGCAGAGTTTCCTGTCTTTAATCAGTGGTACTGGTACTATAAACATTTTGTAGGTTAGATTTCTCTTCAGCGGTCACTTTACGTTTACCTTTTTCTGTCTTTGTTTTCGACCTCTTCTCCTGTTTGCAAATTTCTGGAACTGTAATGTTACTGTTTACTCTTTTATGGACTTCTGGCTTTCTTTGCTGGATGTCGTACTGAAATATGCAAGTTTTAATAACAACTAACACAATATTTCTTTTAAAGTGCTGGAACAAATGAAACTAACTATTCTGATGACTAGTACTACTGGAAGTGTAAGGAACTGCAATTCTTGAAAAATCTATAGGAGTTTCGTTGGGATATGTTCGCTCCTTGTTGCTGATTACTTCAAGTATATACTGCTACTTAGTCTGTTGAGCTCTGCTGTTAAGCCTGTAATTCTCATAGCTGCCTCTACATTGGTGTCAGGAGTGGGAGTATATACTCTGAAAGTTTGAAAAATAGATTCCAATTCGTCTTTCAGCTAATTTCGCTAAATTTCCTGTTGCATGGTTGTTGCATTGATGCATAGATTTCGCAACAAGCTCGAACAGCAAAGATTGCAGTTTAATATTCCCTCGTTGGCTGCTGCTGTGAAAACTGTTCTTCTTCGTCGTGAACTAATACGCATAACGAAACTAAGTGGTTAACTCATTGCTAGCAACACATTTGGCAACATATTTGTTACATATCTGATAACGTTTTAAATTTTTCTGCTCATTAGCTCTGAGCTTTCTGCTTTTAGACCGCGGAGGACTCAGCTGCACATGGGGAACTTCGGATCAGACGGTGAAAAACTGCTTATGAACAACGACTTCTGCTGCTGGATAGCACTCGAACGATTTTATTTGATTTGCGAGTGATACCAAGAGAACATAATAACTAAGAGTCAACTAGCGTCGCACTCTTAGTTATATAAGGCCGGGGACATGATCTGCACGATAACGGCTGACCCCCTACACAAATTAGACCCCAGTGACCCCTCCCACAAATGAGAACCTAGTACATATTTATGTACCATTACTCTCTTGTATGTTTATGTGTTGAAGCTCGATATGGCCAGTTGCTGATAGAACGTTTTTTGCTTCAACACATAAACATACAAGCGAGTGAGCATACATAGTACCTAGTACTCATTTGTGGGAGGGGTCACTAGGGTCTAATTTGTGTAGGGGGCAGCCGTTATCGCGCAGATCATGTCCTCAGCCGTAATAACTAAGAGTATTATGTACTCTTGTTAATAAGTATCAAGGGGTATGTCAAAATTTTTTAAATTGTCG
The DNA here is from genome assembly GCA_030248195.1 of Trissonchulus latispiculum. NCBI lineage: Eukaryota > Metazoa > Nematoda > Enoplea > Enoplida > Ironidae > Trissonchulus > Trissonchulus latispiculum. The sequence continues at coordinate 18,260 of JASAND010025761.1, forward strand.
AAAATTTCTGCGAAACTAGGCTGTCACGGTCTGCCAATTCAAAGCTTGATCACACGATTTTTTGATTTTTCAAACAATATTGTGGTTATCTTTATTGAATTGATTCCAATTAAGTCACACAATCCATGGGTCTGCAGTGTAACGCAAATGTTGATTCTCCAAATGGCTGCCTGACAAGTAATTGTCGGAGGATCTGTCGCTCAACAGATGAGGACCTGGCTGTCAGAAACCAGGACGGGGAAGCCTCGTCAAACTATAAAGTTGCACAAATGATAGAAATAACCCTACCTAACTTAGTCTAACAACTAACCTAATCAACCAAAATAACAAGGCCGTAGAATAAATGATTTAATAAGCGTATGTATATAAGGTGGGCGTAATCCCTGACAGACAGTTAATTCCAGACAAACAAAGCACACACACACAACAATACAAACAAACCTTAAGGTTGAATGAACCCATTACAGTGTACATCCAAGGGGGAGAGCGTAGGTGTAGAGGAGACACCGGAGCGAATACCCAAACGAAAGTAGGTGGTAATCGGGTGACCGACGAGCGATTATACCGACTAGAGTTGAGAAAGGTAACACAAAAACTGATGTGTTGGGGAGTTTTCAAGGGAGACCCCCCAAGTGGGCGGGGCTAAGAAAACCCACCCTTCCAAAGAGGAGTTGACATGCGCATACAGCACCCCCAAGATTGATCACCCATCCAATAGTTACACCCCACCTATCAACACATCCCCGATCAACCAAATAGAATGATGACGTTAGCTAAGCCAAAGGCTAGCTAAGGCCGAAAAAGTATTGGGCGTGTAACAGCAATTGATGACAATACATAAATGAATAATTTACATACTATCTCTACAGCAGTTTGTTGAGGCAGAAATGACTTTTCGCTTTTCAGCGTTATCGCACGTATTGTTAGGTGAGAATAGTCTTTGAAAAGTTTGCTAGAAGGTTGGAATACTGAAATAGCAGAACCAAGCAGTAACTCTGTGTACCCATAACTTGCCCAAGTTCGACCAAACCAATGAAGTTTTATAGTATGGATTGTAGGTGCACAATGTGAGGCCAGGGAAAACTTGTTTAACAACTAGCTGCTTGGTGACATATTTGGAATGGTCTAGATATTGACAGGAAAGCTTCCAGACATAGAAGGCTGCCATTGAAAATGTAGCAAGGGCAAGAATTCGTCCAATCACAAGACAGCTCTTCGGTTGTTTTGCATTGAAGCAGAATTTGCCGACATGTAGCTAACAAAAAGAAAACCCATATTAGCTTACTAAAAATGTGAAAAAATTGGCTTTATTAGTACTGGGCGTAACCAGGATCGGTTCAAAGAAATAGGCTAAACCGTTTCCAGTTATATATGCATAGTTTAAAGTTTTGCATTGAATTAACGTAATTTCTAATTTTTTATTTTATACATTTATACTTTATCTCACCGCTGAGTGTGGGAACTAGCAGCTTTGTTTTCACATTCTCAGCAGGAACGTTGCAAAACCTTCGTTTATAGGCCCATTTGAAAACATTAGTTTTTTTTGTGCAGGTTGTTTTCATGGGGAAACTTTCACAAGATTTGAACTGTTTGCAAACCTCTTGTTTGTGATCATGCTCTCATTATCAAGAATTCTTTTTTGAAATAATCGTATGACAGCAAACTGTAACTAACCGATTTCATAGTTTCTTCAGCGGACTCTGGCATTTTGACTGACCTCATGTATGAGTATTGCAGTTGGTTGCGGAGGGTTAATAATGGTTCTACATGAAATAGGAATTAGCAAGCTTAAGATACAAATCCATGCAACAAAAAATAACGACAAACGCATAAATTTAACTGAGTTATTGAGTTATTACTATTTTATTAGCAAATATTTTAAAATTAGTGACAATGACTTTTGACTTCCTAGTCCGTACTTCCATACTATGCAATGAAGGTTTGGCTCAGCGGTCGTGTAATTCAGCTGATTAATTAGTGGCTCCAATGCCCTAACTCTAGCTTTAGACCATTAACATATTCGCAAACGGCAATTAAGGCACTCCAAAAAGTTACTTCAATTAGCAAACAATAATTTAAAACTAAAGATACTTGGCTAATATGCGTATATCACAATATAGTGGGTACACAATAGCAAAATTTGTCAGATAAAACATAACTAAAATAATCAGCTGAACCTCTGATAGCGCAGTGGTTTCTTACTGTGCTATGAGTGGAAGATCATGTCAAGTCTCGAGCTTGAAAAAATAAGCTGTAGCACCTATTCACTTCCCTCCTGGGCAATTTACCGAGATTGTTAAGGGGTCAGGCGTAGCTACGACGGAATGACCGTTACGGTGGACGTGATGGATGTCAGCCTGGTAGAACACCTCAGAAAATTTGACAATTATTCAGTGTCAAGATTTCCCTTCCCTCAAACATGCATACGTTCTAAGCTGGCACTACCTCTAAAATGAGCACCGGTTGGGTAGAGGTGGTTGTAAAATCTAATTTGCTAAACTGCATTTTTACGAGTACTAAGTCAGTAGTCTTGCAGTATCAGGATTACTTTTAAATACAGCTGTGTCTCCTCCAGTATGGCTTTCAGGCGCAGAACCAGCGTTGAGATGGCTTGACCTTGTGCTGTAACAGAGCACCGAAATTTGCTTAAAGCATGGCTCTAAGTTTGCTAGGCTTAAGTACTTCCGTTTTTGATACCGATACAATAGCTAAGGCCTGGTCATTGGTCTAGGAAACTGCGCAAGTGATTTGCAGAGACCGGGCCAAGCGTTTAACATGTAACCATTTACAGAAATGTGTAGATAATCTAGGACAACGCATACAATAAATTCTGAAAGTTTTAATTGCGTTGTCTAAGAAAAGTGGAAAAAATGATCACTGCAGTTGTCTGAATGAAAAACCCAGGAATTGGGACTCGTTTTGTGTTTATTTATTTATAGACTTTGTAAAAGAAATGCTACTATGCTACAGTAGCCACGGCTGAATTGGAGACTTAGCATCAATAATAAGCTATAAGCTTCAGTTTATATGCTATACGCTTAACCTTAGATTCTGGACATTTCCAGGCAGTACTAAAATGGACCTGAAATCTGTACTGTTTTTAGCACAAACAAACAAACAGTTGTTTCCGATCAATCAACCAAAGATGCTGAGATTTGCATGAAAGCGTAGGCCCATTCTGATCCATTTGTGATTTATAGTACCGCTATTGTCATAAGGATGCAGTTTTTTTTATTATGACTGGCTTCGACTAACTAAAAAACAATAAAATGGGATCCATTTTATCTACTAACCTTTTTAAGTACAATGTGTGGGATATTATCCATTATGGGACTCTGGATTGACTGCGCAACAGTGCAGCACTAAAATATAGTTGGCGCTATCTTTACGTTTGTATTGAAAAGCACATTCTATTTGATAATAGCCAACTTTGCTATATGCTATATGCTATATGCTTGGGCAAATATGCTTTATTCAGGTCCGTTATAATTGGAGATTTTAATTTCCCAAATGTTATATGGAATCAGGACGGTGTTCAAACAAATTTGGAACCTGATGCGACTTTTGCACATGAAATTTTAACACTGGGTTTTGAGCAGCATGTTTTTCAAAGTACACACATTTACGGTAACATTTTAGATTTGGTTTTGTCAAATGAACCAAATTTATGTGTAGCTGTTGAGACTAGTATGCCTTTAGCAAACTCTGATCATAATATTATTCATGGTTATCTATCACTTTACGACGTCAGCCCCGAATACTCCAACTTTCGAAATTTTAACAAACCAGATTATTATGAAATAAACTGCTATCTCTCTAGCATCTCATGGGAACACGAATTTCAATCCTGTGTCACAGTCGACGATTTCTGGCAAATTTTCATTAATCATATAAATTATGCCATCAACAAATTTGTACCCTGGTCTGCTTTTCGTTCTCGCTCCAAAGCAAAACTATGGTCAAAATCTACACGGAAAGCTTACCAGAGGCAAAAGAGTTTGCATCAAAAATTTCGTTCATTCCCTTCTGCTGAAAATCGTCGCCTGTGGACAGAAAGTGTTAATAGAACTAGACAACTTAGGAGACGTGATACTTACCAGCATGAAAAAACATTTTAAATTCTAACAATCCACGAGTTTTCTGGAATTTCTTACAGTCTAAATTTAATTACAAGTCTGATATAGCATGTATTGAAACAAGTCAAAATACTTTTACATTCAAAAATCAAGAAAAAGCTGTATTATTCAACAATTTTTTCTCTTCTGTGTTTATAAGCGATGACGGCAACCAACTAAATTTTGCACACAGGCATCCTAGTTTTGTATTTCCTACTGTAGATTTTACGGATCAAAGTGTTTATGACTGTATATTTAAAGCCAAATCTAAAAACAGTAGTGGACATGATGATATACCACAATTTTTCCTTAAAAAAGTTGCTGTATCCATCTGTGCTCCTCTTGCTACCATCCTTCGTGTTTCTCTGGCTATGGGAAAATTGCCCAAAGCCTGGAAAATTGCTAAAATTACCCCAGTTTTCAAAAAAGGGGAGAAGTCAAAAGTTAAAAATTACAGACCTATAAGTTTACTTGTTAACAGCAGCAAGTATATGGAAGTTTTCGTTGCCGAGGCATTAAAATCTTATTTGGTAAAAAATAAATTTATTTCCATTTTACAACATGGTTTCTTACCTGGTCGCTACAGTTACAGTTACAGTTTCCCAACTCTTACAGTGTTTAAATGATTGGACTAAAGCAGTTGGCAGCGGAAGCTTTGTAGATGTAATTTATATGGATGTGGCAAAGGAATTTGATTTTGTGTCTCATGAAAAGCTATGTCAAAAACTTTCTGCCTTAAAAATACCTCCGACTGTTCTTGAATGGATACGCGACTATTTAAGCAATAGAAAACAGTACGTCAGTATTGGAAACCAGAAATCTCCTTTTTCCGACATAACCTCCGGTGTTCCGCAAGGGAGGACGTATATTAGGCCCTATTCTATTTCTTGTGTACATAAATGATTTAATAGATGCTGTAAAATTTGCTAACATAAGGTTATATGCTGATGACTCTAAGCTTTATATAGTTTTCAATCAACCACAAGAAACCGAAGTACTGCAAATTGACCTAAACAATGTTTGCGACTGGTTCACTAAAATGCAGTTAAACCTTGCTGTTAGTAAATGTACTGTTTTGCACATTGGTAACAAAAATCCATGTTCTGTTTATAATCTAAATAATGACCAGTTACTTTCTGTACAGTATGCTCGTGACCTTGGAATTTTGATGCAAAATAACTTAAAGTTTGATATGCATTGTACTGTTATTGCTTCCACCGCTTCAAAAATGGCAAACTTAATTTTGAGAAGTTTCAGTACTAAAAATCGCTCTTTTCTGGTGAAATTATTTAATGTCTTTGTAAAACCTAGACTAGAATATGCTTCTGAAGTTTGGTCCCCATATTACATAAAAGATATAAACACGATTGAAGGTGTTCTTAGAAGGTTTACTAAATGCCTCCCTGGTTTAGGAAACTTATCTTATCCTGAAAGACTGAAAAAATTAAACATTATTAGGCTAGAAGAAGGGCGTCTAAGAAAAGATCTTATAACGGTTTATAAGATTCTAAACTATTTAACGGATATACACCCTGAAGACATTTTAGTAAAGCAGCTCTAACATCAAATCGTGGGCATAGCCTAAAATTATATAGAAATCATTCTAAAATTTTGTGTAGATCAAGCTTTTTTTCCAATAGAGTTGTTCCTATTTGGAATACTTTACCTCAGTATATAGTAATGTCAAGTTCACTGGATTGCTTTAAAGAACAACTGTCTACTTATGACTTGTCTGTGTTTTTGAAAAGTGTGGCGTCAGTAGCAGTTTAACTACGGCTCTGCCACTACCTCAGATTGCAGGTTGTTTTCTTATTTTTGTGTTGTTTTGTTATGTACCTATAGTCTACTTTTTGTACCTGTTCTTCTGGCATTAAACCTTAAACCTTAAACTTTGAACAGTTTCGTCAATACTTTATTCGAGAATGATAAAGGTGATTTCTTTTTGGAGACAGCTACGGCTTTAGCCTGCAGGCAATAAAAGTATTCGAAAGTGAAGGCTTGAGGCAGTCAGTCGTGTCAGTTGTGTCGGTTAGTGGGTGTCGTGAGTGGGTAGAAGGTTGGTCGGGGACCGGATTTGATATACGTGGGAGCAGGGTAAAACCCTCCCTTTTGGGCTCTTTGTACGTTTATGTACCCGTCTCTCGTATTCTCCATATTTTATGGTATCAGCGTGTAATTTGTCCAAGTAATTGTGTTTATCAACGTAAGTTAATCCAGCGGTTATTTCTACTGTTAGTAGTAGGGACGGTCGCTTAGTGCGCAATTGGATCTCAGTTTGCTCTTGCATTCTCTAACTATCTTTAACTATCTCTAAATATCTTGCTAAGACCCAACATCACACACTGAATACGTATCTGCAATAATTTATTGAAGTCCGATATAGTAGTTTATTACAGAGATTTTTCAGTAGACGTCCAAAGTCTTAGCTTTTTATGAGAAGAAAAGGGAATGCAAGAAACGGGAAAAACAAAGAACTCAACTTTGGGGGCTTTTATCGTACTTTGACGGACCGGTCGAACTGGATAGAGGTACTCCCATGGCTTCAAAGCAGAATATTGCAAAATTGGGAAGTCGTGGTCGGGGGAGGAGGGTGTCTCCACCAGTGCTAGTCCGGGAGGATCCGCCCCAGGTATTGGGAGGGGGACCCGCAGAAGACCAGAAGGCTACATACCCGACCTCCCCCCGCAGTTATGGGAAGGGCAAAATTCGAAGGCTAAACCTGTATAGGATAAAGGATCAGGTGGGCGAGGGAGACCCTCTCGGATTCCTCCCTTCCCACAAGTTCGCGTCGGACCCAGTCCCAATTGGGGGGTTTCACCTCCACAGTCACATGTACATCTTCTGATGCTCAGCATAGTGGTCATTTACGGAAAACTTTTGGGGGGTCAATGACGCGGTCAGAAACTGGGGCTACTCGCAACCAAGTTTCGCAGTCGGCGGGGCCTCACCCCTCAACGTCACAGTCGGAGGGTCCCAAAGTTTGTTCGGATGCCACTCCTTCTAAAATTGTAATTTCTGGGGAGGAAACTACTGTAAAATCTTTGTCTGGGTGACCAGAACTGCTGCAGACTTCAGATCCAACCCAGGAGGGGCAAATGGCCACTCCCGGTCCCCAATTTGATGCTTTCGACGATTCCAGTGAAATTGATGACTCAGATTCACAGGACGAACAGCTTTTGTCAGCTATGCAGGCCTATTTGGACCTTAGGCGAAAACATCTTGGGTTTTCGTCTGTTACTGTTTCTGAATTGTTGGGAGTAAAACGTTCAGGATTAAAACCTCGGGCAGGAAAAGTTCGGGGAAAGTAGTTCTGAACCTGCGTTGAGTCTAAATTCCGCAAATGATTTAATTCAGCTACATCAGAGTCAACCTCCTACCACTGCCGGGGAGTCTGCAGCTTCGGCCCCACCCCAAAGGCAAGTGATTGGTACGGGAGGACCTGGAAAAACGCCGGGCGTGCATGGTCGGGGCGGGAGGACGTCTGCCTGCTTTTCCCCCCGGAACAACCTGAGCCCTCTATGTCCGAGTGCCAATCTCAGTCACAGACTACGCCTACTTCTGCGTCAGCGCAGGGGTATTACTCGGCCTCATTGTCCCGGGATCAGGTGGGGCAACCCACCTTGGGAGTTCCCAGTCTGGCAAATAGTGGTCAAGGGGGTCCGCCTAATTTTGGTCAAAATTCAGGTCATGTCTGGTGCCCACCGTCTGCACAATATCCGCAAGGTACGTACCAGCGTGCTTCTCCGTTGGGTCAAGCACAGGCCGCTCAGAATTTGCAACAATTATAATCTACGTCATGTTCGGCTCCAGGTTTTTCTCAGCAATCACAACATACGTATCTACCTCAAATTTCGCAGTCTGTGCCGTATTTGGTACAATCGGGCAATTATGCTGTTGATATGCAGGGAAACCCAATATACGTAAATAACTCTCCGCCGCAGATGTCTACGGGAGTTCCTACTGTTTTGCAACCAGCGGCCTATACGTGCGTACCGACACCTAATCGCGCGGTTACTGGTCCAGCAGCGCCAGTTTCAAAGCAGACGGTGGAAACTAGCCCACAGACTGCTCATGTTTCAGATTTTGTTTTGGGAAATTCACGGGTGGCTTCGGACCCACCACCTCCGCCGGATAGGGGAGGCGCCCTCCCCGTGTTTTTCTGCACAGCAAGCGAGCAAGAATGGGTTTTTTCCCAAAAAGAGGAACGAGCGACGCCTGCCCGTCATCCAACTCCGGCGACTATGACGGCCACAGACGCTTCGGTTTTAAGCCATGATCCACGCCTTTTCCGTACGTATTTTCCGAGATTCTCCGGGACGTACCCCGGTTTGACCCAGAATCGGTTTATGTTGAAGATTGGCTTTCGCAATTTGAATCAGCGGCAGAAACGTACCAAATTCCGGAAGAGCAGTGGCCTCGGCTTTTGTACAGTAAACTGGCGGGTAAAGCTCAAATTTACGCTTCCCGGGCGAGCCTCTCTATGATTGACTCTTACGCCAGCATTTTGAAACTTTGAAGACTCAATTTCCTAAACCACAGCTGTCGTACCAACAGAGGTATACAGCTTTTGTCAACCGGCTTCAACGTCCCGGCGAGCATATACGTAAGTATATTTCGGAATTACAGGCTTTGGCACTAGATATTTGGAATGACCCGGCCGACCGGGAAAAGCACTGTGTCCAGCAGGTCTATGCCGGCGCAAATGACAAATATGCGGCGTCGCTTATTCCATTGGGGGCCTTATGGAGAACCCTTCATGGAGGACATTTTGAGGGTCATAGACAAACTGGATGCTCGGACCCCACGTCCCACTCCGGGGGATGCACTTTCATATGACCCCCAGTCTATCACGTGGTGTTTTCAGAGAAAGCAGAATCGGCTGGCGGTTCTAATGATCCGTTGGACCAGCTTCGCAAGGAACTTCAAGACCTGCGGTCTTTTTGGGAAAAAGGAAAGGAAGCGATGCTTCGGCTCGAAGATAAGCGCAGGGAAAAGTGCCTCCATTGCGGTAGAAGGGGTCACGATCCCAACAATTGCTGGGATAAGTACCCACAACTGGCTCCGGTGGGCTGGCAGGTTCAACCGCTTCCCCGGGAACAAGTGGCCGGTGTCACACAATACGTACCGGTTTATCCCCAATTTTATGCCCAACCACCAGTTTATTCAGATCAACAATCTGCTCGGGCCCTTTTGCTTTACCCGCTCCACCACCATCTTCGGGTTCGTCTGGGTACCCACTGTGGGAGACGGTGACGTCACAGCGCAATGTTCAACCTGCCACTCCCACTCTACCACAACCTTGGTTCCGTCTTCAGCGCCGTCTGTGCGGGGAGTAGTGGCTCAACCCCTAGCGCCTTTACCACCACAGCATTTTGCACCTAGTCCTATGGGGGGCGTGCCCCCACCAGGGGAAAAGTCCCTGCACACCTCAACCAGGCACCATGTGGGGTACATTGAAACTGCTTCACCCATATCTAAACCTCGTGTTTTGGGTGGTAAATTCGTCTGCTCATTCAACAACAATTAATTGCGGTGCGATATTTTCTATGACTCAGACAAAGTCTATTATGTTATCTGCAATCCAGTTACATATGTACAATTCGATGCGAAAAAGTGCAGATACTTGTAAGCAACAAATTTCTGAATTGCGCCGGTTTATCGCGGACACATTACCGGAAAAATTTGATCGTGAAAATGTGTCAAGTATGGAGCCATTGGTGCCTGGTTTGGGGCGTAAAGTTGAATCTCTCCTAACGGGGGACCCTGAACTAGTGTTTGAGGCCGGCCGGCTTCAGCCGGCTAACGGCCGACCGGCGGCCGGCCGGCCGCCGGCTGGGATACAGATCACCAATCAGAAATTTACAAAACAGAGCAACTAAGCTTAAAATGGGCTCCAAATCTAGTTTTGCTAATTTTTTATGCTATGTTGTGCTATTTTCTATTTTTTGCTAAGATAAGATCCGAAAATAAATGTATTAGCAGTTATAATAACTGCACTGCAAACTGCTCTAGGCCGGTAGCCGGCCGGCTTACGGGCTCACCGGCCGCCGGCCGGCCGGCCGATGGGTGCGGCCGGGCCGGCCGGCAGCCGGCCGGTGAAACCCCGGCCGGCCTCAAACACTACCCTGAACATTCTTCTCCGCTTTCTCTGGACGCTGTTATCCCTCCACCGACTGTGACGTTTTCAGAGCAGACTGCGGGACCCACACAGCTTCAGCAGCAGGGTGCGGTGGGTGACACTACCTCCGTTGCGGGGGCTGGCGGGGGCATGTCTGGGTGTGCGGCCGATCCGCCATCCAGACCTGCTCCGGGGGCGTGGGGGCTCTAGAAAAAACACTGCATTCTTTATTGGTTACTCCCGTCTGCATTTTGTTGAAGATTCTGATATTTTTCTTGACAATAGTGCCTTTTTCTTTTGTGTTTAGGCCGAGGGAGAATCCACCTCAAAAAGAGGGGGTAAGGGTGGGTTCACCTCAAAAAGATGGGGTAACCCAGGATTTCGCCCAAAAAGAGGGGGTTACCCCCAAGGTGTTTCTGATGAAGTGAAAGATTGGGTAGAATGTCAGCCGGGTTTTTTGGCTGGGGAGGGATCAAAAATGCCTTGACTTCATCCACTTCTAAATTTAATTTTCTGTGGGGGAGGATTGGCTGTGGGGGGTGAAGCGGGTCGATCCCACCTTCCCGGAGTTTGCTACTCTCCAAGTGGATCAGGGTGTGCCGGACACGACCGGGCTATCCTGACCTCCGATTCAGTTTTGCGAAATTTTCTCCTTCTTGGCATCCCAAACTTTGCTTCTCAAAAAATCAAACACTGTAGATATTCAAACGTTTTCCTGGACACACTCGATATTTTACAGAGATAGTTCATGTGAAAAGACCAAACTCGTTTCTTACGGACATATCACCCGACCACTGACTTTGTGAACAGTTTTCTCATGTTCTCTACCCCTTAACTGTAGTACGTATAAATCTCATATCACTGGTCTCAATGAACACTTTGTGTCACTTTGCAATCACTCACCAACATGCAATCACCGCTTTATCACCTTTCTCAACTGTATATACGTATGTGTTTTTATTTGTGCTTAGGTTTAATTTCGGGTTTTTCTGTCAAGACCAGGCCTTACTGCCGCTTCTTCGGGATTTTATGGTCAGTTTTGATTCGTGTTTTAGGTTTCATTCCTGATTTTCAATCCGATCGCTATGTGGTTTCTTCCTCTTATTTATATATGAGATTTCTAGAATTTTTTGGATTAGATCTTGTGGCACACTTAAAAGTATTCATCGAATACGTACAATGCTAAGATGTACGAAAACCCCAAAAACTTTGATTTCTCAAATTTCTTTTCCTCGTCTTTTCCCGATTTTATGTGACATCTAAATTTGTTTCGTTATATGTACCTGGGCTATTGCAACACAACTTCTGTCAACAACGTTTTCAAGTTTTAGTCACTTCCGCGTATTTGCACTTGCGAGTTATTCCGCGTTTGCACCTTTTTGCTTGGTTCTTTCAGGTTCTGCCCAAAGCAGTGCTGCTTCCGTTTCCGTGGGCTCCAGATCTTTTTCCTGGTTCCTTGGAATCTTCATCCTCCAGCTGCATCGGGTTGTTTCATTTCTTGACATCAAATTTAATATTGAAGTTTGATTCGAATTTCGTGACTCGGGGTAAATTTGTTTAGTTTGGAGATTTTGACCTTGGACACAAACCTTTCGGATTATGGGTTTTTCTTGGATTTTAAAGTTCTTTTGCTATAAAATCTGTATTTCTGGGATTAACCATGTCACGTACATTTTGTTTTCAAGTAGTTCAGCGGTAAGCCGCAGTTTACTTACGAACGTTGAGACAGTGCCGGATTTTTGGCTTTTGGATTATGTTTTCTAAGTATAGTAAAGGGACTGAAAGTGGGTCACTTTTTGGAGACGTGTAAAGTGAACCACCCATAGCCAATCAGCATATTTCTGGCTCAAAATCAACCAATTATTTAATACATGGGCGGGATTGTTTCAGGCTTTCCGCGAATATAAATAAAATTGTTTTACGTGATGTAACGGACTTGCTATACTCAAAAACAATTCTAGTGATTCACTTTGAAGGGTGGCCCACATTCAGTCCCTTTACTCTACTCATTATGCATAATAAACAGCGAGGGCTTTATAATACTTGTTCTGTTTCTATATAGGATGTTTATTTGGGTTTATTCCGTGGGGTATGATTGTTGGGGTAGATTCCTTAGTGGGTAGTGTCCCAGTTTATGTCTCGTCTTTTCCGCTCGGCCCTGCTCGTGGGGGTTTATATGGTTGTCTGTTGTACTCTTGTCCCAAATTTACGTAGTTGTTTCTCAAAATTCGTGGGTAGTTCAGTTGTTTGTTTCGTTTGTGTCGTTTTTCCAGTCGTCTGTCAAAGTTGGTTTTGTGTTTAGTTTCGGTCACAGCCGACACAGTTTTACCCAGTCTAAGTCCAAAGTGTCAGCCCGGACTCGTCTGTGAACCGCGTAGTTCGCAGGCTAATGAGATCGTTTGGCTCCATTTTTACTGTAGCTAGTTTTAACATTACCTCTAAAACTACTACTTGAGCGCTCAAAGCTAACGTAACAAAGTTTTATCATTGTTTAGCTGTCTGTGGCACCCGTAGTGATCGCCGCGTTTGGGGCCGGCGGTGGAAAAGAGGGGTATTTTGTGGGATATTATCCACTATGGGACTCTGGATTGACTGCGCAACAGCGCAGCATTAAAAATATAGTTGGTGTAATCTTTACGTTTGTATTGAAAAGCTCATTCTATTTGATAATAGCCAACTTTGAACAGTTTCGTCAATACTTTATTCGAGAATGATAAAGGTGATTCTTTTTGGAGATAGCTACGCTTTAGCCTGCAGGCTATAAAAGTATTCGAAAGTGTAGGCTTGAGGCAGTCAGTCGTGTCAGTTGTGTCGGTCAGTGGGTGTCGTGAGTGGGTAGCAGGTTGGTCGGGGACCGGATTTGATATACGTGGGAGCAGGGTAAAACCCTCCCTTTTGGGCTCTTTGTACGTTTATGTACCCGTCTCTCGTATTCTCCATATTTTATGGTATCAGCGTGTAAGTTGTCCAAGTAATTGTGTTTATCAAAGTAAATTAATCCAGCGGTTATTTCTACTGTTAGTTGTAGGGACGGTCGCTTAGGGCGCAATTGGATCTCAGTTTGCTCTTGCATTCTCTTACTATCTTTAACTATCTCTAAATATCTTGCTAAGACCCAACATCACACACTGAATACGTATCTGCAATCATTTATTGAAGTCCGATATAGTAGTTTATTACAGAGATACACATAGTTTCCTTCGCAAATGGTTGCATGCCAATAGAAGTCAGGATATCTGACGATGTCTAACTTTACAGGGCAGGCAACTGTGATCTGATTCTAAGTTCAATTCAAACCCAAGCACAGGTATCATCACAGTCCTTGGAAGATAAGACTATCCCTGAATAATTTTTGAAACAATATGGTCAGTAGGAAATGTTTTATTTGGAACTATCCGGTGCAAGAATTTTATTAAATGCAACTGTCAAAGAGTACTGTACGTAAAAGAACCAATTGTTGAATTTCTGGTGAAGTTTTATTTCCTTATCTCGGACAAGTTGTTTTCAACCAGTTCAGTCAAATTTCAATTTCAAATTTAGAACGAATTCAAACTTAAGCTTGGTTCGATTGTGCCCCCGGTAGAGCGTTGGCCTAGGTCGTCAAAGGTTGTGGGTTCGATCCCCACCTCAGGCCTGAATTTTTCGGGTCCTGTACAGTACACGAAGGACAATGTAGTTAAGTCTCACAAGAAATTAAAGCAAACGCTATTCTATAAAAATAAATGCCATTCTAGGGTATTCTAGAATTAACCGGAGCTTACTGAGACTTAACAATTTTTGCTAAGTAGTTGTTTTGAATAGGCGACAAAAGATCGTAAGTTTTGCTTCATGCGTCCAGTGAGATATTTTTATTATCTAACCAGCTTCTATTATTGGTAACATCTGTGTAAACTGTGCAGAGATTGTCTCTATGCAACCTGCAACTGACCATATGACCCATTTAACTAATTATTCTAACAGCTTGGGAGAGGTGTGTCTTGTATGCTTTTATCCGTAAACGGGCAAGCCTTTGGAAGTCTCAAAGGATTGCATGGATTATCCTGGCTATGCTGAAATTAAGCTAAACATGAAAACTGTATTGAAGTTTTCATGCTAACACCAAATAATTGTAGAACCTGCAGGTTTAAAGAACTTTCTAGCTTGGAATGGCATAAACTAAATATGAAAGTGAAAACTTAATTTTCGTCGGTCTTCTTTTATTTAGTGTTTCATGCCAATTACGCACCAATAAACAAAGTAAACCACAGCGTTCAGTTAATGACTGATCCTAGGGATTATACTCTATGTGTTATAAGCGTGACACATTCTCTGCACGATAATGACTGACCCTCTGCAAATTGGACCCCAGTGACCCCCCCCCGGAAATTGACTGCTGCCATACTCTTATGTATTATGTACTCTTCGTATTACGCAAATGCTTTAAGTTTCTGACTCGTTAAAACACCAAATTCGTCTTCGAAATCAGTTTCCACTGCTGCTTCAAATTCAAACAACCGCTGCAAGTTCAGACTGCGAACCCATCGGAATGCCGATTAGTGATCACAAAGTCTGAGTGGTTTGGTAACGGTAACGTTGCTGACCGTGTTGGTTCCCCTTTCCTTCGGTGTCATTGCATCCCACATTTCTAGTTTTGGCGGCAGCGTGGCTCCAGTTACAAGGGCGTGCAGAGCCTTCCGCATTTCACTGTGCCGCATCATGTAGATGATGAAATTGGCGTTGGCATTCCACTTATCCAACTGAAATAAAACATCGCCTGGCGATAGAGAAGCAAATCGAATATTAGTAGGATGAAATTGCCAATACATGCCCAACAGCCTAGGTATGACATCCAAGAAAAACGTACACAGACTGCTGATACCTAAGGTTACAGTTAGTTTTCGTTCACGTCTCTTTTGACGCTGTGCGCTCTCTTGATCGCCGGCAACTACCGTAGTAGTTTTCTTGAACTTAATCCACACCACAGCATAAACCAGGACACTGAGAAATGACTGTAGACTAGATACATATTTACAATACTGGTAGTACCAATTGCCAATAAATAGATCCGGAGAACACAGAAGGCCCACACGCACATTGCGGTGCAATATCGGATGAATCCATCCTATTGCAAGATTTACAGTAGCATAACAATATACGAAAATCCCTACTTTAAGCACTGATTTACGTGTATGTTGAAAGTAAGCAGCAGGCTTATATATTGCATACATCCGGTCGCAAGAAATTGCCAACAGCATACCACTCTGGGCAAAGTCACACCAACGCCACAGCTGATTATGGGGAAACATCATGCAGTAGATGGTTAGGGCACAACGACAAATCCTGCCCTGGGCAGTTAAGATGCCACGCCAGGAATGCCCTAGGGCACCACCTATACCGTTGATCAAGTCAGCCATGCCAAGAAACAAAATTAGAGTATAATCTTTGGATTGACGCAGTGCTTTGAATCGCAAAATCGTTGCAACGGCAAGACCGCTCAGAATCACACTGATCAAGTCGTTTACAGTGATTGCTGCCGGGTACCATTTTAGTGGTGGATCACAGCCAGTATAATCCACAGGACAAAAGTCAAAGCTGGTGTTTAAGCTTTCATTCAAATCCATTTTGCCTGAGGCAAGCATTAGAGATGGTGACGAAAAAACAATGTGCCAAATTAAAATTATAATGCCTGGTTTCATTGACCGAATAAGTTCCCGATTTAACAATGGAAGCTAAATAAACCTATCTTTGGCTTATTATTAAAAACGAAGTATTTAGGAGCAAAGCTAAAGATATCTACTCTTTAACAATGCTGATTGCCTAAGAGGGGAGGCTTCTAGAGATTTCTTCGTTTTCTTACCTCCTAATTTTTATATACTTATATTACTATTTATTACTCAGTATTTGCTTGAAATATTCCGTTCCTATTTGAACTAGCAGTTCGTTGAAGTGGATGTGATAAAAGGTTATCAATGTGAATCAGTTAGAGTTTTCAAGAAAGATAAAAATTTAGGTATAAAATAAGATATTGGAAAGACGCATAAACACATTCCAATTAAACCTTAGCAGCATGTATATTAAATTTTGTTTCGGCAAAAGAAATATAAATAATCAGTCGTGTGTTGAAAATTGTAATCATTGTCAGAAAATAAATCCCACACGGTGGGGATAAAGTGGTATTATTTATTTTATGATTAAAATGGCATATTCTTGAGAGACCTGAGCCGAAGTAACTTTTCCAGAACATATGTAGGGTAGAAATTGAAAGTGAACGGTTGGCTTCTTATCTGATTATTTTGCTAAAATTGTTTGTAACAACCATTTTTCGTATTTCAATTAATTCACCGTCTCCGTTTGCGAATCTCTTATCCAAGAACTAGCCAACCGAAATATGTAGAAACAAAGACTTCATAACACGTGTATTACACTAAAAACTTATACGAAAACTAAAGCAAAGCACCATTCCTAGCTGTCTAGCCTGCTTTCGCAACAATTTCTCGGCGATCACCAGCTTGGTTTAGTGCGATGAAGGTTAAACTAGATTCAACCGGGAAATCTCTTACTTAGAGGATGCGAGATTTGGAATCGAAAATTAGAAAGTTGCTTCAGCGAAAAGATTACACATCACGGTCAAAGATTGTCATAATCTGCTGCATCAAGGACTCCAATAATTTAAACATTGGTTTATAGTATAAGATAGTATAAGAATAACTGCAGCGTAGCGGACGTCTAACTTAAACAAATTACAGTATCATAAACTCTGACTATTACTTTAGCATGGCGTTTAACAAAGCTTTAACTTCTTGAGTACTGCAATCGGTCAGGAACTATCAACTTATTCTTATGTAAAGAAATACAATATTTCATGTGCCTTCTATTTAATGCTAAGTGGATGCATTAGAAAAAGTATTTACAGCGCAGTTAGTAGGGCCTCTTACCATAATTATTTTCAAAAACCATACAACAAAACATGGAGTTGGTTCAGGAAAACCATTAATATTATGTCCACTTTCATTTGAAATATTTGATAGCTATAAATTATCAACCAATAGTGTTGGGTATATATGGGGAAATATAAGATTGAAACAAAATTCCAATCCATGCGTTGCGAAACCATTTTGTAATCTGACACTGACTGCTACTATTAACTGCAGATTTTATATCTTGTCACAATTAAACTGGTGCATTAGAGATAACGGATATAACTGCTGAATCCTTTTCGAGACCAGTTTTGTTACAATCGGTCACTGTAATCAAATATTTTGAGTAGGAGAAGTTTAGCAAACTGATGTAAGACTAATCAAGTGTAAGTTATAGCACTGCCAGGAGTGCTCTCAGAGATTTGTATGCACACTAGCAGGCGAAGCTCCGAGTGAAGGGCACGAGCGCCCTTCACGAGGGCTTCGCCTGCAAGTGAGCTCACAAATTTCTGTGAGCACAGCAAGCAGTGCTACAACTGGCTTGTAATATGGCTCAAAAATCAAGAAGACTTTTCGCCTTCTATATGTCATGTCTTCAGAGACTGACATTTGGTTTCGAATTTTCAGTAGTCTATATACTATCCAACCTAATTTGCATATTTATGTTGGCAGACAGTATATAAGGGGGAGAAATTCTTGATCAATGCAGTCAGTTCTACTGACTGCCAGTAGCCTCGATGCATACTCCGACAGGAGAGCAGCGAAGGCTTACCGTGCAGTACAATTGTACTGCACGCTAAGCGTGGAATTCAATTGTACGCACGTGGTTGTAGCATGGTTCGGTTACAATGAGCCCATGCTACAAGGACTGTTTGTGCCACCGCATATACGTTTAATGCATGAAATTTATTAAGATAAGCAATTGTCAAGAAGTAATTAGCAAATACGCAGGTGCAACATAAAGCCGCATAACTTGAGGGTTTGTGAAATACGCAGGGTAAGTTTCTTAGACCGACTACACTAGGAAGAATTTGAATACAGAAATGTTATGAGTACAACTTTTTAGTTAGCGAGTTAAATAATGTAACAGACAGTAAGACTGAAAACTTGTGCTCATAATAGGAGAACACATTCTCATATTTATTAACAAATTGAGGACGAATACCACTATATATCCTCGTATCCTTCAATGTACTCCGAAAAAACATTGAAAGCATAACCAATCAATCAATCAAGAAAAAACGTTATCCTTATGCCTATGACGAATGTAGTTTAATACAACAAAGCTTTGTATTAACCTACACCGCAACTGACACTTGAGTCAAATGGTGATAGCAAATCTATTATTTCTTTGAACAGTTTGGTAATCTAAACCCCACAGATTTTTTCTTAAGTTAGCTAAGCAGGGGATGTCATTATACGTAATGGGACTTTGTTTACTGGAAAAGCCTATTATGTGGAAGAGATGAGTCATTTCAAATTTGGAATTAGCAAACAATTATGTTTGAAAACAAACTTATATAAAACTGTATACAGTACTCAAGCAAAAGTGTCCAGACTGAATAGTTTGCTTCGACTGTTAGACTTTTCGTAAACAAAATGTTTTAAGTTTTTAAACAATTTAAGAATAATAAGCACCACGTTGAAAGCCAATTAGAGTTTGAAACCAGGAATACTCCCAGCAGAGGGGCCTATTTCATATACACTTCATTTGTTATATTGTAACCACAATGACGTCAAAATTTTCCCAAATGTAGTGTGATTACATTACATTGTAAATGTTAAATTTGTTTTATGAAACCCAAAAATGTAGCAAATGTAATGCAGCCAATATAGTTCAGGTTGGTATAGTATCTCCATGTAAACCGCGGGTGTCGTTAGTTCTATTAGTTTTTTCCTGTAGTTAACTCAGCTAGGGTTTGAACACATTAGCGACGTTTGGGCCCAAGGAATGTGTATTTGGCAACTTCACCAATACCAGATAATGAGAAAGTAACATGATTGAGACTTTTGTAATCACTTCCGCTCTGTTTGCCTGAACCATCAGAAAAAAGTATGTAGGACAGCTAAAACAAAGCATCCGTTGAAGATTGAACTTACGACCCCTGGTTTAGAAGACCAATGCCTGAACTAGGTTTAAAACACTAGATGCCGATCAGGAATGGATCTTATTTTAGACCGTACTACACTATTCTTCCTGGACTTTCGAGAATGCGTTGTTGTTGGCTAACAACTGTCAATTTCAGATTGCTCTTCTTGGTGGGAGTAGTACCCAGTAAATAGCGCACTGTTTACATTCTTCCTGCATGCGTCACAGGTCTTACATTAGTGCACTGTTCTTACACTGCTACACAAAGGATGTT
>JASAND010025762.1:0-69724 GCA_030248195.1 Trissonchulus latispiculum
ATCCGGCGAAACCGGAAAAAGAAATGAAAGGGTAAAAAGGTGATATATAAGCAATTCTTTAGGTTATGGGGGAGGTCGGAATTTAGGAAGGAGGGCGCAGCTCGAATGCGGGGGGGTCGTAGAAAGGGGGCACCCCCACTCCCAGTAGAAATACGTATAAAAGCCGCAAGCCGCCTCAATTCGAACCAAAAAACTACTCGAAAATGGAAAAAATAAGAAGAAATAGGTACCTGGTGGATGTGGGGAGGAAAGTTGACGCCGGTGGAGTAGCACCCGTTACCAGCGGACTATCATCCATGGAATGTGCCAAAGCGTCCGGGGCGCCGTCATAATGAACAGCATCTGGGGAAAACACAGAAAAAATAATGAAAACAATGAAACAACAGAAAAAATAATGAAAACAATGAAACAACTGAGCTCGGCGGACCTGAATACAGCGAAAACTGTAATCAAAAGAGCTGTCCTCAGTCAGAGCCTGGTGTATAATAACTCCCGGACACATTTACGGGAACTTTGGCCCAGACCCACAATCGAAGCAACAACACCTTAACAGGCAGCACAGGGTCTTGCTTAGCCAGCTGCGCAGTGGGCAATCATGGGTCCTTGCATCGTACAGACAGACCATTGACTCTTAACCGATTTCCTTCCCCTAATTGCAGTTTCTGCCAGCTGGGAGAGCCAGAAACTGTAGAACACTTGCTACTGTCCTGCCCACCGATCACCACAGCCAGGTACATAAGATTTCGGGCTAAATCCGGAAATATCCTGTCTTCGTGATAATACGGAGGCTGTTCTTCGCTTATTGGATAAAAAGGATAAAGGCATCGAAAAAATTGGACCACTTTTTGGAAACCATTATGACAGCATTATGCACTACAAACTGTGCAAAGGGGAGTATATAAGCTCCAGTATAAACCCATACAGGCTAAACTACAAAATGTTAAACTACCAAAAGCAAAATCAGGTGAACAAATCTGGCTTATCCCTAGTGGGGGGCCGTCCTCATTCGGCGACTTCCCTCCCCCCATAACCCAAATCTGCCAAATTTTACCATTTTCACCCTAATTGTCAAAAAAATTCTCCGGCTTCGCCGGATTTTTGAATAGATTTTGGCTATGTTAGCTTAAACACACCTAAAAGTAGTTATTTTTAGCGATTTTTAGCAGTTTATACACAAAACTGGGCTTATTCTACTGGGGGGGGGCGGGGGGGCCCCACATAAACACCCTTCGCCCCCCAAAAAAGTGGTTGCCCCTTTTGGTACCAACTTTTGCCCTGAAAAAATCGCTCAGAACGCCAAATTTTCAAAAATTTTCCGGCTTCGCCGGAGATTTTTAGTCGATTTTTGCCTATTTAAGCACTAAATCCGCTTATTTTTGGCGATTGCTACAAAAATGGCGCAATTTTTAGCATGTTTTTAGAAAAATTTTGAAAAATTTTCGCCCCCCCCAAAAATGACTCGCCCCCCGAGGCCCCCCCCAAGAAAAAATCCCCAGAATAAGCCCAGCAAAAAACCCACAAAAATTCGAAAAAATTTTCGTGCCCCCACATTTTGGGTGAGCCCCCCCCCATCGACGGGGGGGGGGCCCATGAAGTCCCCCCATAAAAAAATTGCCAAGGATAAGCCAGCAAATCCATCCTATTAATACACATTATACGCAGCATTACTAACCGAAACTTGTATACGCCAAGTATATAATATATACCTCTCATATCCGTAATGGCAGGCCAATGGTCACGAACCCGTTCTGGGGCGGCCGGGGGGTCCTGGGCCCGGGCCAGTTTCTGACCCTGACTCCGGCGCCATTCCAGTTTGCCAAACCAACCCGCGCCCGCCTCCAGCACACTGCCATTTTCCGCACAGTCCTGGTGACAGAGCCATAGGACCATGGGGGCCACATGGCCCGGATGAAAGGCCTGTTGCATGTCGTCGCTGAAAATGTCCGAAGTTAGGCGGGACAGGGCCGTAGGGACAATGGTGTTACAGTGGATGTTGGCCGAGGCACCTGAAGTAGGAAAGAATGGTATATCGGGCGCCTTCAGCTCGACTATACGGTCTCACCGATTGGCTCCAGATATGATGATAATGATGAAGAAAGAAAAATCTGCATGTGCCAAGGAAAACCGAGAAAAAATGCTGACCCCTGCAAAAGCAACAGTGCGAATTTTCTCGTCCAGGCAAAAAGCATCCGAGCATAATCCATTGTTGGAATGGGTGGGTAGTGTTTGAGAAATCCCGAGTTCAAAACAAAATAATGGCAGTCTTGCTCAAATGGTTTTCGACTTAAATTGAGAGAGGTGGATAAAATGCGTAAACCAATGCAAAGAAAGGACTACTTTGGTTTTAGAGTTGTAGTAATTTTCGAGTCAACTGATTTTCTCAAAGACCAAAAAGGCCACTTTTGAGGCAACGAAACAGTTTTGGCACAATGTCAGAAATATTAAACAATTAAAAACATCTCCACGATAATAACAGTGTGCCGACTTGCAACTGAGAGTATATATAGTGTTAAAAACCAAAAATTTCTCCTCTTCCACTAAGCATGGTGGCTTTTACTTTTAGCTACAAAAGTGTAACAGTTCAGTAACAACAGCAAAGATTAGTATCACTAAAACAGGATTAGAAAAACCTGCTTGCCAACAGAACGCAGCCTTCTAGATCAGAAATTACCCCAAGCCGCCTTGAAACTCTTCTCCAAACATTTAGGTGTAGAATAAAACTAGTTATCGCTGAGGTTGTTCACTGGAGTGGGGGATGTTTCAAAAGCTTCAAAAATTGTTCGGAATTTTCGATAGTGTAAAATCGTCTATGTTGGTACTAAAAACATAATTTTACAGCACATTTTAGCTTAGTTATTAGCAGTACATGTAGAAAACAGGTTAATTTACTTTAACATTTTTTACCATTTTTAGAGCATTTTATCCTCCCCATGCTTTTGGTATTCCACCAGCCCAATTTTTGGTGCCTAAAGAACCCCCCAGTATTCTACGTATATATACCTACGTACCCTCCTTAGCCAGTGTATTAGAGAAGCCAAGAAGAGCCAGTTTGGCCGCACTGTAATTGGCCTGACCAAAATTCCCATAAATCCCGGACGTGGATGAGGTCATAATGATGCGACCATAGCCTTGCTTCTTCATATGGGGCCAGGCCCCCTTAGTTACAGAATAGGAGCCTCTGAAATTGTATATACACAGAAAGTAAGATTTAAAAAAGAATATCACATAAAAAATTATTATATACTAATTCATATTACAGTATGTACTCAAATTAAAACTAAAACTAACAGATTTACTGTGGCCCGTATAATGCTGCTGCATAATGCAATGCATATTAGCCTGAATTACAGAATTATATAGATATGAGATATGACCCGCTATTTAGGTAAGGTTTAAGCCAAGAACTAAACGATTTAATCTTGCCTATGAAATCTCCAGCCGCCCGAGTGAGTTCACAAGACAAAAATAAAAAACTCGATCCAATATATATATATATATATATATATATATATATATGCTAACTTTAGATGAACTCGGTAGATGAGATCCCAGGTCCCAGAGATAAATAGTGTAATATTAACGATACTCTAAGTCGCATGTTAACTTACTCGGCGCAAGCTGCCGGGGCCCGGCTCTGAGCAATGCCATTTCTTGATCAAATTTTATTCGTTGGCATCGAATTAAATTGCGTACACAACATCGCTCCCAAGGCGTCAATATGAACCCGAGGAAGGGAGCCGCTCATATTAAACTTTCAAATATTGTCCTTTACACAAGTAAATATTACACTGGCTCATATTACACATTTTAAATCTTGTCTTTTCTCGAATTGAATGCTGTTCTTCTGGCATATTGTATTTTTTATGCGACTGCAAGGAGCATTTTTCCTACTTGTATATATATATATATATATATTATGTAGGGGCGCGATAGCGCCCCTACATAATATGGGTATAAAGGCGTCTGCGCGGGCCCTGGAGACAGTGTTGGCCTGGTGCCAGCTAATTAGAGGTCCGGAAGGGGTAAAAATGTTACCATCGTAAAGTACTCGAGTAGTACTACAAGTACCACCATACTTTTGGTTAAAATTCCGAACTTCGAAATTTTGCACTAGGCGGGAGTTACCGTGTGGTTAATAACGCTTTTCGGAAGTGCTTATGTCAGCGCAGTGTTGGAACGATATGGGCATTTTGGTCCTATACTACTATTATATGTTGGTAGGCAGGGTCCTCACATGCAACCTTTTTTGGTCATTTTGGCACACTGCCAATTTTGGCTCTGTGCCAAGGCCCCAAAGTTGGACTTTCGCTATTTTGGCACTTCGGTTGTGATCGACTTTTTTCACAGGTTAGCAGCTAGATCGGTTTGGTTTGTTTTATTTGAATATTTCGGACTATGCGCGGAATGTAACGAGGGGGATTTTTTAATTTCGCTCTGTAGCTTTCAGGAGATGGGCCCACTTTTACTAGAAATGGCCTAAAAGTCACTAAAAATGGCATTTTTCGGCCTTGGGGTGGTACGCATATATAGTAAATCGGGGTCGCTGAAAACGATGAGCATACTGCCGACACCGCCGGAAGTGACCACTGGTCAGCATGACTCCCGTGGTTCCTCGCCCAGGGTCAAAGTAGGGAAAACTCACTATAAACAGCATTTTTCGGCGTTTTGGTTCGGGGCATATAGTAAATCGACTACGCTCGTTTCAATGGGCATATTGCCGAAATCGAGGGAAGTGACCAGTGGTCACTACGGTCCTATGGGACCTATTGACCAGTGGTCAAACCCCTTAAAACGGAGTTTTTCGGCGTTTTGGTTGGGGGCGCATATAGTAAATCGACTACGCTCGTTTCAATGGGCATATTGCCGAAATCGAGGGAAGTGACCAGTGGTCACTACGGTCTATGGGGCCTATTGACCAGTGGTCAAACCCCTTAAAACAGCGCTTTTCGGCGTGCTGGTTGGGGGCATTTATGGTAAATCGACTACGCTCGTTTCAATGGGCATATTGCCGAAATCGAGGGAAGAGACCAGTGGTCACTACGGTCTATGGGGCCTATTGACCAGTGGTCAAACCCCTTAAAACAGCGCTTTTCGGCGTGTTGGTTGGGGGCATTTATGGTAAATCGACTACGCTCGTTTCAATGGGCATATTGCCGAAATCGAGGGAAGTGACCAATGGTCACTACGGTCTATGGCCCTAATGACCAGTGGGCAAACCCCTTAAAACAGCGCTTTTCGGCGTGTTGGTTGGGGGCATTTATGGTAAATCGACTACGCTCGTTTCAATGGGCATAATCCCGAAATCGAGGGAAGTGACCAGTGGTCACTACGGTCTATGGGGCCTATTGACCAGTGGTCAAACCCCTTAAAACGGAGTTTTTCGGCGTTTTGGTTGGGGGCACATATAGTAAATCGACTACGCTCGTTTCAATGGGCATATTGCCGAAATCGAGGGAAGTGACCAGTGGTCACTACGGTCTATGGGGCCTATTGACCAGTGGTCAAACCCCTTAAAACAGCGCTTTTCGGCGTGTTGGTTGGGGGCGCATATAGTAAATCGACTACGCTCGTTTCAATGGGCATATTGCCGAAATCGAGGGAAGAGACCAGTGGTCACTACGGTCTATGGAGCCTATTGACCAGTGGTCAAACCCCTTAAAACAGCGCTTTTCGGCGTGTTGGTTGGGGGCATTTATGGTAAATCGACTACGCTCGTTTCAATGGGCATATTGCCGAAATCGAGGGAAGTGACCAATGGTCACTACGGTCTATGGCCCTATTGACCAGTGGGCAAACCCCTTAAAACGGCGTTTTTCGGCGTTTTGGTTGGGGGCACATACAGTAAATTGACTACGCTCGTTTCAATGGGCATATTGCCGAAATCGAGGGAAGTGACCAGTGGTCACTACGGTCTATGGGGCCTATTGACCAGTGGTCAAACCCCTTAAAACGGAGTTTTTCGGCGTTTTGGTTGGGGGCACATACAGTAAATTGACTACGCTCGTTTCAATGGGCATATTGCCGAAATCGAGGGAAGTGACCAGTGGTCACTACGGTCTATGGGGCCTACTGACCACTGGTCAAACCCCTAAAACGCGGTTTTCGGCCCTCTGGCGCTGGCGGTACCCATATAGTAAATCCGTGTCGCTGAACACGATGGGCACACTGTCGAAGTCTGGCGAGGCGAAAAAGTTTTCTCCTTATACCACCCACAAACAGAGGTTGCAGCGGCCAAAGCTTGGGGCGGAGGTGAGAATTCAGTGGTACTATATATTTATATAATCTCTTTTCTGCTCTACCTACGGCACTGTTCAAGCTCCTTGTATCCATTGCCGCATTGCTGGAAAGGGATCCTTTAAAATGACAGCAGGACAAGTAATAAAAATGCTCCTCCGGAGCATGAAAAAGTAATATGGGTGGTGGTGAGGTTGTAAAATCAAGAGAGGACTAGTCTTAATATGGGGGCTAGGTTCAAAAAAAGAAGAGGACTAGGCTTTGGGCGAATTAATATGGGCACAGCTTCGCAGAGCAACCCATATTCGCGGGCTTTTACGCTTCGCCATGGCGATTGTCATATACAATGCCATTATTGCCAGTCAATAACAATTCCAGCAGTTAAACAATCGCTGCAAGTTGCTTGCTTATATATACGTAAACTATATAGTAATTTGGTTGTGCTGGACTACGGCAAGCAACTAGAAAGAACCAAGGCTCTGATTGTAACGCTAACGGTTCAATAGAAATAGAAGATCGTCGGAGAGAATCCTGAAATTATTGTTGAAATACAGAGTTTTCTTATCAATGGTTAAAATGCACAGTAAATATTAAGAGTTTATCGAAAGAAATGTTTGCTTCCACTAAAACTCGTTTATCATAGTTGTATGTTATTTACGCACCGTAACTAAAACTGAACACTGGTTTATATACATACATATGTACCAAGAAAGTAAAATGCTCCTCCGGAGCATGGAAAAGTAATATGGGTGGATGGGGTGAGGTTGCGAAATCAATAGAGGACTAGCTTTGAAAACGTTTAATATGGGCTAGGTTATAAAAGAAAGGAGGACTAGGTTGTGGGCGAGCTAATATGGGCACAGCGTCGCCGAACAACCCATATTCGCGGGCTGTAAATATTATACATTCATCTATATCGGTTTCTAGACTTTAAATTATGGCTCCAGATTCTAAATTAGATGATATAATCTATATCCGAATATTCGTACTTCCATGTATTATACAGTCAGACTTTTCCTTCGAGAAAGTCTAAGCTTACTAGTGTTCATTTTATGCATTTATATATATACAGACAGCATATTTAAAGAATAATTTCATAGCGATTGTCATTGACTGCAACCCTGCCGGATTGAACCAATGGTTTTACCGCCACATCCCTATCTTTCTGTCCGATACTTGTCATAGTCCAACTAAATTTAAGATATATATGGCTAGCCTAAAACTGACCAAGCAAACTACTACGTTCTCGCAGATTATCCATTCAACATTTTTACTATAATGTTGACCGTTCTATATGTGACAAACGCTGAAGCGAAGCGTGCAAGCCCGCGAATATGGGTTGTTCGGCGACGCTGTGCCTATATTAGCTCGCCCACAACCTAGTCCTCCTTTCTTTTATAACCTAGCCCATATTAAACGTTTTCAAAGCTAGTCCTCTATTGATTTCGCAACCTCACCCCATCCACCCATATTACTTTTCCATGCTCCGGAGGAGCATTTTACTTTCTTGTCCTCTTAGCACTTTAAAGATTCTCTGACAATATTCCAATATTGTTAAACATTGGCCTTAAGATTAGCTCGTATGTCGAGGCCGAGGGAGAATTGGCAAGGGAAGGCCTCCATGAACGAACTTCCCATATCAAAAATGTGGATCCCCTTTTGGAACCAAATTTTGCAGTGAAAAAATCAGAAAGCGAAATTTTCAAAATTTCTCTTGTTTAACTGAACTAATTTAATTGGTTGGCATAGCTTAATTTTCCGGCTTAATGATGGATGCGTTTCCAGTGAGATTATATAATGAGTTAAGAAGGAGCCGAGCATCCCGCATCGTATTTCAGTACACAGAACTATGGCTATGGGGCCACTTTTCGTGGGTGGTACAATGACAAAAGTTGTTCGTCTCCCCAAGGGCTTTCATTTGATACCAAACTTGACCAGTTTCGAAGACTTTCATTTTTGAGCCCCACCGGACCCACTGGGGGTGGGGCACCCACCCACAGGTCGGTGGGGCCACCTTTCGCGGATGGTACAATGACAAAAGTTGTTCGTCTCGCCAAGGGCTTTCATTTGATACGAAACTTGGCCAGTTTTGAAGACTTTCATTTTTGACCCACACCCGACCCAGTGGGTGGGGCACCCACCAACAGGTCGGTGTGGCCACTTTTTGTGGGTGGCATAATGACAAAAGTTGATCGCCTCGCCAAGGGCTTTCATTTGATACCAAATAATGACCACTTTTGAAGACTTTCATTTTTGACCCACACCGGACCCACTGTGGGTGGGGCACCCACCCACAGGTCGGTGGGGCCACTTTTTGTGGATGGCATAATGACAGAAGTTGATCGCCTCGCTAAGGGCTTTCATTTGATACCAAACATGACCACCTTTGAAGACTTTCAGTTTTGATCCACACCGGACTCACTGGGGGTGGGGCACCCACCCGCAGGTCGGTGGGGCCACTTTTTGTGGGTGGCATAATGATAAAAGTTGATCGCCTCGCCAAGGGCTGTCATTTGATACCAAACTTGACCACTTTTGAAGACTTTCATTTTTGACCCACACCCGACCCACTGTGGGTGGGGCACCCACCCACAGGTCGGTGGGGCCACTTTTGTGGATGGCATAATGACAGAAGTTGATCGCCTCGCTAAGGGCTTTCATTTGATACCAAACATGACCACCTTTGAAGACTTTCAGTTTTGATCCACACCGGACTCACTGGGGGTGGGGCACCCACCCGCAGGTCGGTGGGGCCACTTTTTGTGGGTGGCATAATGATAAAAGTTGATCGCCTCGCCAGGGGCTTTCATTTGATACCAAACATGACCACCTTTGAAGACTTTCATTTTTGACCCCCACCTGACCCCCGACCCGCAGGCCCTGGGGGTCAGGGGTCACATCCACCGACCTCAGCAGTATGCTCATTGTTTTCAGCGACCCCGATTTACTATGGGTACCACCCCAAGGCGGAAAAACGCCATTTTTAGTGACTTTCAGGCCATTTCTAGTAAAAGCGGGACTTAGAAACTTTTCGCCAAAACAGGTGAAAAAATGCAAAGTTTGGGCCTATCTCCTGAAAGCTACAGAGCGAAATTAAAAAATCCCCCTCGTTACTTTGTGTGCATTGGCCGAAATATTCAAATAAAATAAACCAAACCGATCTAGCTGCTAGCCTGTGAAAAAAGTCCACCACAACCGAAGTGCCAAAATAGCGAAAGTCCGACTTTGGGGCCTTGGCACAGAGCCAAAATTGGCCAGGTGCCAAAATGACCAAAAAAGGTAGCATGGGGGGATACTGTCTACCAACATATAACAGTAGTACTGGACCAAAATGCCCACAACGTTCCAACACTTCGCTAGAAAATGCACTTCCGAAAAGCGTTATTCACCTAGAAAAAAAAAGCAAACGCAAACTAACTGTTGCCAAGTGCAAAAATTTGAAGTTTCGAATTCGAACCAAAAGTATGGTGATACTTGTAGTACTACTCGAGTACTTTACGATGGTAACATTTTTACCCCTCCCGGACCTCTAATTAGCTGGCTCCAGGCCAACACGGTCTCCAGGGGGCCGCGCAAACGCCTTTACACCCATATTATGTAGGGGCGCTATCGCGCCCCTACATAATACGTATGTATATAACTTTTTCAGACCGCGAATATGGGTTGCTCGGCGAAGCTGTGCCCATATTAATTCGCCCAAAACCTAGTCGTCTTCTTTTTTTCAACCTAGCCCCCATATTAAGCACTTTTAAGACTAGTCCTCTCTTGATTTTACAACCTCACCACCACCCATATTACTTTTTCATGCTCCGGAGGAGCATTTTTATTACTTGTATATATATATATATATATGCTAACTTTAGATGAACTCGGTAGATGAGATCCCAGTCCTGATCCGTCATCTTCTGAAAGGATCGATCCCGCAAAATCCCAGCATTATTCACCACCACATCAACACGTCCAAACTCTCGCAGGGCCGTTTCCACAATTTTCTCTCCATTTTCCACCGAATCATAGTTGGCCACTGCCTTTCCGCCAGCATTTCTAGACAAAAACTATAAATTTCAACACAATGCAGCCGTGTCGCCGTCGTCGTCATATAAAAACCTTTTTTAAATCACGTGTATATATACGTACCCCGTTTTAATAGCCGCAATCATAGGTGTCCCCCAAACGGACAGATCTCCGGTCCCGTCCCCGCATTTTGGTTAGCCACCCCCCCCCCGCATTTTGGTTAGCCAGCCCCCCTCCTTCCCTAAATGGGCTTTTCAATAACAACAACTAAGGTTTATTTTGGTCAGAATTTCAATAACAGACAGAGTAGAACAAATTGACCAAAATGGGATTCGCGCAGAAGCACGATCCCCTACATTTATATACCACACGTATAAATTCGTGCACAGAAAAGCAATCATAAAACTACAACAACATACAGTATGCATAATATATGGCGCGGCGGGAAAAAACCCAATCCGATATGCGGGAAAAAACCCATCGCCAGTGTGAGTCACCCATATCAGCTAGATCGTATTTTAATAGCCTATCTTAAAGAGCGTCCAAAACTACCCCAGAGGGTGTATTATTGTAGCTCCCACTGCCTCTTAGCAAATTTTTTGGGACTTTGAAAATTTTTGAATTTTTGGTCCCAGCATGGGGGTCAGGCAGGGTCAACTTTGGGGTCACCCTGATGGAAAGACTTAGCCCAAAACGGATTACAGTTTCACAGAGGATATATATGTCTCGAACTTCACGATGGTGCAGTGGCGCACATAGAAAATTTTTTCGCGGGGGGCGGACCTCAGAAAAACTTGGGGGGTCTGGGGGGGAAGCACCCCAGAATTTGAAAAATTATTGAAAATGGGTTTGAAAAGCAAAACTAAGCGTAAATTAAGCAAAAATTCATTAAATTAAATTAAATTTCGAAAATTTTTGAAAATCCGAAAAAAGTTGCTATTGAAAGGTCAAAAACGCTGAAATAAGGGTAAATTAAGCAAAAATAAAGTCGATTTCGCGCCGAAGGCGCGAAAATTTTTGAAATTTCATGTCCGCGCTGCGCGCGGACAATAAAATTTTTCCTTTACATCTGGTTTCGGGGGGGGGCGGCCGCGCCCCCCCCCTTAAGT
Source organism: Trissonchulus latispiculum (assembly GCA_030248195.1). Lineage (NCBI taxonomy): Eukaryota > Metazoa > Nematoda > Enoplea > Enoplida > Ironidae > Trissonchulus > Trissonchulus latispiculum. Next base: position 11,358 of record JASAND010025762.1, read on the forward strand.
GCGCCCCTGCGATGGTGTATGCAATTTGGCTCTAGTGCCTGTGGTGCGACCTGGGGGTGACCTAGACTCGGCAGGAAAAAATCCATGTGCGGGGAAAAAACCCAAATTTCAAAATAAAATTTATTTCTAACCATTAGCAGCAAAGGTAAAATTCATGCATTTCTTAGCTCAGTAGAGCCCCCTGATTAATTTGCTATAGATTTTACCTGGGTTCGACCTTCCATGTGAGGTCCAGGTGGCCAAAATCTGAGATGGTGCCATTTCAAGCCAAATTTTCAAATTTCGCCAAAAACCATTTTTCACGGGGGCCGAGAACCAAAATTCGAAGTTCAGCCTGTTCAAAAAAAACTTGGGGGTCCAAATTTTTTTACGTAATAACACTATGGACTATGCTCTATTTATGCATGAAAAGAAAAATTTCCTAGCTATATCCTGAGATCAGATCCGGTGGTGATTTTTTTTTTGAACGAGTGATTTTTTTGTGAATTCGTTCACAAAAAAAATCACAAAAATTTTTTATTACTCACGCTACACGAGGGCTACCGGCATGAAATTTGCACCATATGTAGAGGGGGTCACTACCGTTCCATACGTACCAAAAGTTTTTCGATCGGACTTCATTTGCGAAATTGCCAGCAAAAATTCGATTTTTGATTTTTTTGTGAACCTTGCTATAGCATTTGTCTTCATGTTTCTAGAATGTTCCTACTATAACTATGTCTTACACAAAAGATACTAAAAACTAGGGATGCACTGAGGCCTGGCTCTGGCCCCGGGGCCAGGCCCCGGCCCCGGTGGTCAGGCCCGGGCTGGACCGGGGCCAGAACTCAGCTAAATTTTTAGAAGTTTTACTGTTATTTTACTATAATTCTGCAACTTTTCATGCCAACAATGAATAAGAACAAGAAGATAATCACTTGGCTGAAGGAAAACTATATTAATATAGTGTTTGTTGTACCCGATTTCCATGACTAGTTGGAATTTTTAGAAATTGAGCTAATTTCTTCCTTTAAGGCCCCGGCCCCGGTCCTAACCGGGGCGAGAGCTGGTCCCGACTCCGGCCCTGGTGCATCTCTACTAAAAACTAAAAATCTAAATGGCCTGAATGGGAGCATAAACCTAAAAACTACGCAACGGGGGTCTGGGAACCGGAGCCCCAAGATGCTGCAAAAATTTTTCAAAAATCCACGAGCAATTTTTGTGACTTTTCAGTGATTAATCTTAGTAATCTACTTTTTTTGTGTCTGGAAAAAGTGCGCACGCGTGCGCACAACTCCAAAATTTTTTGCTAAATTCAAAGAAAAAGTGTGTCATTGCGCACTTTTTTGAGCAAATAAAAAACACAGCCCTAGAGAGGTGTTCTATAGCTCATAAGAAAGCTTACGACTAGGCCTAGCTACCTGTATAATCAGCATTTCGATATGTCAAACCATTAAAAAGTTCTGGCCAAAAATCTGAAAAGTGGGTTTTTTCCCGCCTGACTATATATACATATATTGCACTACTTATGTACAGTCATGCTTCCACACTGTACTTTAGAAACCTTGAAAAATCAATTTTATCAATTAGATGTTTGAAAATTGACTGGTTTGCAGCCATAGCTACATTATCCGGGAGACTATTCCATACCGGTATTACCCTAGTACTAAAGAAATGTGTCCTGAAACCTAAACGGGTCCTATGCGCCTTCAACTTCAGCACACTTCCTCGAGTTCCCACAATTGATGCAAAGGTAAAGAATTCTGCGCTGTTAACTTTGTCGATTTCATGGATAATTTTAAGCGCCTGCACTAGATCTGTTTTTAATCTTCGAAATTCTAACGTCTCGAGACCAGTTATATACCTTTAGCCTTTCAGCAAAACTAAGTTCTTGTAATTGGGGAATAGCGAACACCCGTTAAATTTCAACGAACACCCCGTAAAATGTTCAAACTCCAACCTAAATTTTTTTCGGGGGGGGGGGGGGTAGCCAAAAGTGGGGGGAGGGATAGTCCAAAAATCTGGGAGGGGGTAAATTTGGTCGAAAATTTTGGGGGGGGGGGGTACGCCCCCCCCCCCCAACCCCCCCCCCTACGGAAACAATGCCCCCGGCCCCCTTCCCAACTGTGGGGGGGGGTAGTCGCGCCGAAGGCGCGACAAATTGGCCAAAAATCGGATATTTTTCGGGTAAATCCTGCTAAATTTTTCAAAAATGTCCAAATTTTTGGCCTAAAGTGTTCATTATTGCGTGAAATACACTTTTCAACAGTTTTATGGACTTTCTGACTCAATATTGACCCTATTCTGGAGTTAGAAACATGTTGGCAATCAAGTTTTCGAGTTTAAAGGCCCTGTCTAATGTTAAAATTAGTTAATGGTTGGATGTTTTTTGGCATTAGCAATGGCTGGAAATGCGATTTTTGGCATAAAAATTGAAAAAAATTTTTTTCTATAGCTCATAAGAAAGCTTACGACTAGGCCTAGCTACCTGTATAATCAGCATTTCGATATGTCAAACCATTAAAAAGTTCTGGCCAAAAATCTGAAAAGTGGGTTTTTTCCCGCCTGACTATATATACATATATTGCACTACTTATGTACAGTCATGCTTCCACACTGTACTTTAGAAACCTTGAAAAATCAATTTTATCAATTAGATGTTTGAAAATTGACTGGTTTGCAGCCATAGCTACATTATCCGGGAGACTATTCCATACCGGTATTACCCTAGTACTAAAGAAATGTGTCCTGAAACCTAAACGGGTCCTATGCGCCTTCAACTTCAGCACACTTCCTCGAGTTCCCACAATTGATGCAAAGGTAAAGAATTCTGCGCTGTTAACTTTGTCGATTTCATGGATAATTTTAAACGCCTGCACTAGATCTGTTTTTAATCTTCGAAATTCTAACGTCTCGAGACCAGTTATATACCTTTAGCCTTTCAGCAAAACTAAGTTCTTGTAATTGGGGAATAGCGAACACCAGTTAAATTTCAACGAACACCCCGTAAAATGTTCAAACTCCAACCTAAATTTTTGAAAAACTTTAGCAAAAGGTTAGGAAAAATTGATAAAATTCACTTAATTACGCTGAAAATTTGAGAAATTGTCTGGTCTGACCTAAAAAACCTCCCCAAATCGACTTTTCGATCCCTTTCTCCATTTTAGCAAGACCTACCCTCCCTATTTTGTTTCGAACTCCCCTCGCATCCCCCCTTTTTCGCCAGCCGCACCTAATGTCCGCAATGCACTATATTCAGCAAAACGTTACTCCTAATCTATATACACACGCACATTTGGCGCATTTTACTGGGGGGGAGGCACTCGGCAACCTCCCCCCAATAACCCAAAAAATTGCCAAATTTCACCATTTTTACACATATATATACATATATACCCTAAATATTCAAAAATGTTTCCGGCTTCGACGGAATTTTAACGAAGTTCTCTCTATTTTAGCTCAAAAACACTTAAAATTAGTTATTTTTTACACATAAAACGTAAAAATTCGCAAATTGTTTTAAAAATATGCCCTTCCCTCCCAGTTTTGGTAAGCCCTCCGTCGATTGGGGGGGGAGGGGCAACTTTAAGGCTCCCCCATATCGCCGCCCCTAAATTTTGGCCTAAAAATAAGCCAGTATATATTACATACCAACATAATGTACGTATACATATACCGTATTTCCTGAACGACCGTATCCGCCAGTGAGGTTCCCTTCCCCTGACCAGCTCTGTCTCCGCCCAGATCATTCACCACGACAGAGGCCCCATGTCGGGCAAACAGGAGGGCATATTCCCGACCCAGACCGCCACCAGCCCCCGTCACAATAACGACTCGATTATCAAAACGGAGCATAACAGGTTGTGTCTGAAAGCAGAAGCATCATAATAAAAAACATATACATATACTAGGTCCCCGACCAGCATTAGTTTCACCAGGGCAGGGTGGAGTTCTTGTCTCGGGGAGGGGAGGGGGTGGCAAAATTTGGAAATTTGGCGGTCGACCCCGAAATGTGATGAGGTGTACCCACCACACACAACCCTCTCCAAGAAGTTGGATCTCAGAACTCCCAATAAAATACTATCAAATGTTAAAACTCACCAAATAAATCAAATGTTGGCAAACATGTTTTTGAGTTTAAATAGGACTATCAAATGTTAAAATTACTTCATGGCATGGGCGTATCCAGGGGGAGGGTTTTGGGGGTTGAAACCCCCTCCTTTTGGGTTAAATTTTATCAGTACTCCATTACAAAAAGTGCAAATTTTTGTCAAAACCCCCTCCTTTTCAGTAAATTTTAGTTAAAACCCCCTCCTTTTCAAAATCCTGGATACGCCCCTGCTTCATGGTTAAATGTTTTTTATTAGAAACGCTTGAAAATGCGATTTTTTGCCATAAAAAATGAAACATTTTTAAGGGAGGTTGGGGGGGTCTTCAAATCTCCGTTAAACCTATGCACTGCACTTGTACCCATTGTTTCCCTGGAACTTTGGGTCTGGGGGGTAAATCTTGGCCGACCTCCGAAATGTGATGACTGATGGGGAGTACCCATAGGTGTAATTGGGGGAGGTTTGGGGGGGGGGGGTTTACCCCCCCAGCCATTTTTCCGAACCACCCCCAAAAATTTTTGGGGGCCCCCGGCCCCCCCCCCAATTGGGCCCTTGGCCCAACTGGGAGGGGGGGGTAGTCGCGCCGAAGGCGCGAAAAATTGGCCAAAAATCGGACATTTTTCGGGTAAATCCTGCTAAATTTTTCAAAAATGTCCAAATTTTTGGCTTAAAGTGTTCATTATTGCGTGAAATACACGTTTTCAACAGTTTTATGGACTTTCTGACTCAATATTGACCCTATTCTGGAGTTAGAAACATGTTGGCAATCAAGTTTTCGAGTTTAAAGGCCCTGTCTAATGTTAAAATTAGTTAATGGTTGGATGTTTTTTGGCATTAGCAATGGCTGGAAATGCGATTTTTGGCATACAAATTGAAAAAATTTTTGGGGGAGGTTTGGGGGGGTTTAAAAAGGGGGCCCGCCCCCAAAATTTGGGGGGAGGGAGCCTCCCCCAATCCAAATCCCCGTTACACCTATGGGAGTACCCCCAAACCCCCCCCAGAATTCGGACCTCAGAAATTTCGAAAAATGGCCACAAATGCAAAATCTTCTGTAATTTAGCCCTTTTTTCATCAAGATAAAGCTTGTTCCTAACGTTTTAGGCGTTTTTGCACCGTTTTAAAACGATTTTAGGACAAAATTTTAGAAACAACAAAAAAATGACCATTTTTCGACCAAATTTAGCTAACTTTTAGGGTCCAAAAATCGTTGGGGGGGTTCAGGGGGTAGCCAAAAGTTGGGGGGAGGGTAAGTAAAAAAATCTGGGGGGGGTAAAGTTGGTCGAAACCCCCCCCCCCCCCCCCCCCCCAAAAGTCCCCCCAAGGAAAAAATGCTGGTACCACCCCCCCCCCCCCTCCGCCCCTATGCCTAGCTAAACTGCAAAGCCAGACAAATTTTCATAATCATGATAATTTCAAATCACTTCGAAAATGCTATCAAAACTCAATTTATATATGCAATTAGTTCCCTTTTCAAATGAATATTTTAAGAAAATATGATTCTTAAAAATCAATATTTATCGTTACTGGCGATCTGATCCGCTACTTCAGTAAATTCGTATGTTTTACACTCGCATCTGCCTGCTCTCAGTGTGCGTCAGAAGATAGGCTGACTGACAGAGCCACCGCTGTTAAACTAGCACTGTGTAATTTTTTTTCAAAATGAAGTCATGTATAATCGGTCTGCGTGCAACAGAGAATAACTGAGTAATGTAGCAAACAGACTTAATTTTTGCAAACTTCTAAATTTGGTTTCTGGCAGGCAATCCTATTTTCCTTTCATATTATGCCACCCCCTCCCTTGCATATGTACACGGGGATGACATCCCTCCCCCAAAATTTGTGACCCCCAATAAGTTGCCCCTGATTGATAGTTATGGCGGACCCGCTCCAATGCTTCCTTTAAAAAGAACCCTGACGCTGCTGCTACTGCCCCTAGCCCTTCCCCAGGTGCCGCCACTAATTCTACATTATCCTAAACTGGGAGTTTTTTTATCTATAATGTGAAGTGCAGGGTGTTTTTTATGGGTTTTCCCCGGGCGGGTGGCATAAGGCATTGGCATAGGTGTGTCTGGCGAAAAAAGTGGGGGTGGGGGTTTGAAAAAAAGTAGGGAGGGGTTTTGGCAAAAAGGGGGTGGGGAGGTCGAAAACAGTCGATTTGGGGGGAGGGGTAAGAAAATTTTTCGAGGGGGGTGTTGAAAACCGGTTTTTCGTTAGAAAACTTCAAAAATTTTCTCAATTTTCAGCTAGTTTTAGCGATTTTTAAAGTAACTAAGCGAATTTTAGCAATTTTTTGCTAATTTTCAGAAAATCATCTGGGGTTGAAACATTTTAAGGGGGGTCGGCCATAGGTGTAACGGGGATTTGGGTTGGGGGGGCCCCCTCCCCCCGAATTTTGGGGGGTCCCCTTCGTAGACCCCCCCAAACCCCCGCCACGACCCCCCCCCCCCAAACCTCCCCCAAAAATTTTTCTATTTTTATGTCAAAAATCGCATTTTCAGCCATTGCTAATGCCCAAAAACATTCAACTATGAAGTATATAATTTTGACATTAGACAAGGGTTTTAAACTAGAAAACTTGATTGCCAACATGTTTCTAAGCCTAAAATAAGGTCAATATTGAGCCAGAAAGTCCATAAAACCGTTAAAAACGTGTATTTCTCGCAATAATAAACACTTTCAGCCAAAAATTTGGACTTTTTTGAAAAATTTTGCTGAATTTACCCTAAAAATACCCAATTTTTGGCCAATTAGGCGCGACTACCCCCCCCCCCCAGTTGGGGGGGCCGGGGGCCCCCAAAAATTTTGGGGGGGGGTTGGAAAAATGGCTGGGGGGGGTTACCCCCCCCCCCCCCCAGGCCCCAATTACACCTATGGGGTCGGCCGACGGCCGATTTGGGGGGACTGGACTGGTAGAAAAAAATTTTTAGGGGGAGGGTTGGCGACCCCTCCGTTTGGGGGAGGGGTCCCCCCTAACACATCTATGGCGGGCGAGAGGTATTTTTTGAAAAAATTAGCCAAAAATGGTATATATTTTTGGTGTATTTTGCATTTGCATGGTGAAAAGCAAAAAAGTATGCCATAATTGAAGCAAAAAATAGCCGGCGAGCCCGGAAAGTCTTTGAAAATTTCCTATTTTTGGCAAAAATTCGGGCCTCCAAAAATCCCAGGGCCGGGGGAAGCAAACAAATAAGTTCAAGGGCGTTTTCGGAGGGCTCTGCCCCCGCCTTCCCCCCAGCCCCCCACACTATATAATATGTGTGCTTGTTTGTGTTTTTTGTAATTGAGCTAATCTTAATTGTGCAATGGAGTCTTTCCACGGCCAGATGAGTTTGAGTAATCCTCACAACAAGCGTGAAGTAACTAAACGGTTAGTAAGATCAATTCTAATGTGAGTGCCTATGGAGTGCGTGATCTTTAGACTTTAGAACTTTAGAATGAGAAAATGAGGCGGAAAATTTTGGCTATTGTCTATTTGGAACTTATATACGTTTGTGACTGCACTGTGTAATAAATATCTTGTAATTTGCATTAACAGTACGTAAAATGCACAGATGAAATTTTGACAAATAACCGCTTTAGAAATATATATATATATATCTTGTTTTTGGAAATTGTGTGAGAGAGGAGTTTTTGAATTTCTTAGTATATAATCGAAACACACCCAATCGTGCTGTTATGAAAAATCAGTGTATTTTAGAAAAGGTAGCTCCCATCACGTGTCATTGCCATTTAGGTGCGTAAGTGAAAATTATCGGTTGTAAGACCCCCAGAATTTTAGATGTAAATACATACGTCTCGTCATGGCCTGTGCTTGTTGCTTAAAAGTTATTAATTGACTATATATTTTCTCAACGTAGCGAAGCGGTTTTTCGAGTCAAGATGGTTAATCTAAGCACTACCTGTATAAAAGCTGAAGCAGAATGTCTTTTGTGGGCTACCTTAAGCTCTACATAACTTTTAAGTAACAAAGCCCCCTTCCCAATGGTGTGTAGATGATCCACTAACCGCCACGAGTAGTTATATTGTATTTTCACTGCGCCTCCGTATCTTAGTCTCTAGATGTCTTCATTTCGAAGAAACCCCCACTGTGTGCGTGGGGTGAGTGCTGATGGTAAGGCAAACATTCAGTGCAGTCACTTAAGCCCTGTTCACCCTGGAGTCTACTTTAGTCACAAGTTTTAAGGTGGTGATTCCCTTTGGTCACATAAAGTTTGCACCATTATTACTCATTCATTACTTGGAGTTAAGAAGCCATTTTTATATCAAAATGTAGCTTGACATTTTCTCTTTTTAATGCATGCCACGAAACTAATGTTGCTTTTCCAAAATATTTTTAACACATTTTAGAAGAAGTATAATTTTCCAGAATTTTTGCAGACTCAAGTAAATTTTCTCGCGAGACATCGGTTATATCATTCGATACCTCAATCAAATAGCTGGGGACGATTTTTTATTTATTGTGAAATCGCTCTTCGTTATAGAGAAATAAGCTGAAATGTGCAGGGCTGCCGCGGTTCCTTTTTTTCCTTTTTTTTCGAGGTCGTCCTTTTTTTTCCTTTTTTCTGCAAAAATTCCTTTTATTTCCTTTTTTTCCAAAATTTTTCTGAAAAAGGACAAAAATGTGCCTAAAATTTAGTTTTGCGGTGGTAAATTTCCAAAAAATTTCCGGCTTCGCCGGAATATTGTTTTCTTATTTTTTCAGTTTTATTATAGAATAGCTAAATCTACACATTTTAATGTAATATGACTGACTTTAACATAATCTGCAAGCAAGTACGAATTTAGATTTATAGAAATTGTTGGACTTATTTTTTGTTTGCGTAAAGACAAGAGTTGAAAATTTGCGCTCGATTGAACGTGGATATGTTGTAGCAAAGTAGTCCAATTGGCATTGTAGTACAATGTCATGCAATTTTGACATAAGTTTACAACGCTGGTAAACTAGAACAACACTCGTTTCAAGACATCATTGGACGACTTTTCCAAATATTTCTGGCGTAGCACGTACTATAATGCCAAGACTTCATTGGAAAAGTAGTATAACGGTTGACCAGCAAGAAAGATCTTACTCTGACGCTGATCTTGATTGTCTAATGCAGCAAATGTTAAGGGGTCTAGCTGTCTGTTCGTCTATATTGTAACTTAATTTTCTAAGTTTCGCACTTCAGTTTTTTCATAATTTTGAGCTAAATGTTTGATCAATTTTGAGCAATTTGTTTCGAAAGGCAGATTAATCGCTCAAAATGTCGAAAAATGAAGCGCAAAGAATCATATGTTAAACATTTTCTCAATTTCATTTTTTTTATTCTAAACTACGTACGTCAGGATGCACAAACAGGCAGCAAGAAGCTAAAAATTAATTCTGCACTTTTGTGTCTGTACTGCAAAACTTTTATTAATTACCAAAAATTTCAACATTTTGCTTAATTTACTGAATTGCCCTTTTCTTAATTTGATCGTCCTTAAGTCCTTGTAAGTTTTGAAGTATGGAAAGACAAAAACACATAATTAATTTGTTAAAAAGGTTTTAGCTTCTTGCAGCTTGTTCTTTGTACGTTTTTGGATTCAGAAAAATTGAAATTTTGAGTTTAAATGTTTAAAATTTGAGTCTCTGCGTTATTTTTTTGAATATTTTGAACGATTAATCTGCCTCTCGAAACAAAGCTAAAAATGGATCAAAGACCTAGCTCAATTATATACTCATTTTAACCAAGTTAAAATAACCGAATTCTCGCTCTGGAGCCCGTTGCATAAAAGTGATTAGTTGATTAGTGTAGCAGTTTTTCGAGGACAATGAAAGCTACGAATGGGCAGGGCATCGTCAATAATGTCATTTTGAAGCACTTTGAGCGTTCTAATTAAATCAAAAGTCCAAATTAAATTACAACTTAAATTGCAGTGATGCCAAAGTAAAAAAGTGAAGAAATTACGATTGAGTTCAAAAATTTCCTTTGACTGAATTAGTCAGTGAGGATAAATTAAACACTTTACGATTTTTGGATAAAGTACTTCAACAGCTACGATATAGTACGAACAACTCTAAAAACGGTGGACTGAAGCAAAAGTTTTCCTCGAAAAAGTGCTGCACTAATCAACTAATCACTTTTATGCAACGGGCCCCAGCCGGTTAGAATATCTCCGATGAGCTACGTATTTTATGTCAGATCTTATTGCTCTATTTGTTTCTTTGCGTCAAAGTTTGATATTTAAAGGATTGATTCTCCAAAACCTGTTCTTAAGGTGATCTCAATTAAAACTTTAAAACTTCAAATATTTACGAAGCTAAGTAACTATATAAAATCTTACATATATCATCAAGAAATAATGAAAAACGCCTGCCTGCAGTCACTAAGGCCGAAGCCTTAGTCCGAACAGGAGAGAGCCAATGGGCGCTGTGAGCGCTCTTACCCAGGGAGAACTGTTCCCTGGAGCTCCTTGTCTTTGTTTATTTTCACACACAGTTACTGCATACTGTATATCAAACAAAAACATAACAGCCATTGACAGTATGTGGAAAAACAGTACCACTCATTGCACTATGAAAACAGAAACACAATTTTATACAAAATGCACTTTATATCCATGTAAAGAAAATTTGATGGAAATTCAAACTTTTAAAATCAAAATACATGAATGTTAAGATTTAAGTTAGCCTTCTCGATTTTCTGTCACCCTGCTGGTTTTCTGCCAGAGTTCTGAAACTTTGAAAGCAACAATTAACATGAATAGCATTAACATTTCAAAAAACAACAAAAATCACCTTGCAGATTACGCAAGCAAATCTTCGAAACTGTTAAGTAGAAAAAGAACCCAAAATTACTTCGACCAAATTCACAGAATTCCAAAAATACCTAATCTTCACATTTTAAGCAATCAATTTTGGAGAAAATTCAGTGATATTTCGGTCAGCGAACTATCCGTGAATAAAATTTTTAAGAAAACTCAGAGTTTCGCTTGTTTTGCTAAACGACTGGAGGAAAAAGGCAAACCTCCAGTGGGACTCGAACCCACGACCTTCAATTTACGAAGTCGGCACCCTTGACCACTGCGCTATGGAGGCTTGAAAAGAAGGAGCGCTACTAGAAGCCTTCTTTTTTTGCCTTGCCGCAGCCTAAAGTATGGGATTCGAACACCCGTCACCACTGATTTTATGCCTTTGGGGTACCCTGCCTTTGTATATAGCTATATTCTTTATATACGTACCTGTGTGGCGTATATATTTCTTTATAGTAGTCACTTTTTATGACAAGGCAGTTGAAAAAAGGCTGCCTTTATGTGAAGTGGTGTGTCCAAAACCAGTTTGAAAAGTGTCGATTGAAATGCAAGTTTCGCTTTCACGTGTGTTGTGACTCTTGGCCAAAATTTTTATTTTTGGCTAAAATTAGCATAATTTGTAATTTCGCTATCACCGCCCGATGTTGAACGGCAAATCTCTGGTGGAAATTAGCTGTGATTAGTAATTTCATTATTTTGGGCGTAAGTTTCAGGCCCAACTTCACCTATTTTGTGCTGACTTCGCAGTCTGGTTATGTAGCTGCCGGAGAATCGCTTTTGTCATTTTTTCCGACCTTTGCTAGATTACTGGAATTTTGTTGCTAATTCGCAGCTATTGCTGGATTAGGCCCTGTTTGAATCTCGCAGTCTGTGCCGCTGCGCTATATATCGGATGAACAGCGACTTTGTCGCAATGCTTTATACCGAATTTAAAAGTTTCCATAAAAACAACGTTTCTAGGGCCGCTTTAAAATTACGTTAATTTACTAGGAATATATTCTGAGAATTAGGTTAGGGGGAGGAACCTTCCTGGGGGCCTGGGTGCTCAGCTCAAATTTAAATAGTTTTTTCCCGAAAAGTTCAACATTTGAAATTCTTGCTGTTTCTTGCTAGATTTTCTCCATAAATGATTCCTGGTAGCTAGAACAGACAATGCATAGAAAAGTCACATAAATGGCAGCAAATTGATACAAATTTAATTATAAATGTACTTCAAAAACAGGATCAAATCTTCACCTTCTGTCTTAAAATTTTATTGTTTGGTGGAATTTTTTAATATCTCTTTGAATTACTGATTTAGAAACAGAATTACCACGAAGTTGACCTGAACTGATGATGACTGAAAATTCTGTCAAATTTAGCAAGCAATTTCTGAAAAATGTATACAAAGTTACAAAAATTACACAGACAAAATTAATCACCAATCATTCCTCAAAATCAAAGCACCTTCCTGGTAACTGAACAAACCAAATTCCCCAACTAAGTACTTGAAAATGTTCATTTCTTCGGCTAAAATCCAGGCATTTACTCCAATTCGACCCAAAGACTTTTGAAAAATATCCCAAGGATCCTTTAAATTTTTAGTTTTCACAAAAATATCTCTTGTGAACCAGATTGCCAATTGAGCTTCCTGGATGGCCAAATTTGCATTTAGGTTTAACTTTTTGTTTTTTCGAGCCACGAAACCAAAAACTTTTTCTTGCATAATTAAGTCCCGATAAACTAATTGACTTCGACCTCCCACGTGACCCTCCTGAGGAGTGGCCGTTACCTTCAACAATCTACAGACCCTTGACCAAAAATTGGTCACTCTTGGGCACAAAACAAAAATATGGATTACATCTTCAACTGACTCCACGTTATTTAAAAGGCAGAAATCACAAAATCTATTATTTCGGCTGTCAATTTGGTTTTTTCTTTTATTTGTCATCAAAACATTGTGAACAAGTTTTAGATGAATGTCTAATGCTATGCTCTGGACAAATTTTGTTTTCATTGCAGACCAAATATATTCCCAATCCCTGGGATTAATTAAAGGAAATTTTTCGAGCCATTTTTGTTGTATAATTTCTCGCTTTTTGGAAAACTTTTTGCAAACTAAATTTTCATAAACTGGCTTCAATTTTGCTTCCTGGAAGCTGTAAGTTTTACCTCCAAAGCTTACAGTATCTGGTGCAAAACTCATCTCCAATTGAATTTCTGCTTGTCGCAAGTTTTTGAAAAATTTTGGAGCTTGAGTCCGATTGGCAGCGACCTGGGATTTGCCTTTGACCATTTCGTAGAAGTAGTCAAAGGTCAAGTGCCAAGCCTGATTTCTGCCCAATCGTCTTCGAATTAAGATAGATAATCTTTGTGCTAAAATTTTTAGCTCAATTTTTGGAAAACCAATCCCCCCTTTCGTTTTTGGCAAAATAGCACAGTCTGTGCTAATTAAATTTTGTGGGATTGGATGCCAAATGTATTTAGCAATTAATTCCATTATTCGGTTAATTTTTCCACTCTCTGGTGATACGAACCAGGTTGTATACCAGAGAGGAGACAGAAAATATGTCATTAAACCATTAACCTTTCCGTATGCTGAAATTCGTGCTGGAGGTGTGCTTTTCTGCAAATTCTCTATAACCTTATCAAAAGTTTCCTCGGTTTTTGGATTTTTGAGTCCTTCCGAACTCAAAAAGACTCCAAAAACCTTTACCACTTTTGAGATAAATTTCTGGTAATCTGAAGGCACATTTGCCTCCAAATATCTGTTAGCAAGCAGAATGGAGGTTTTCTCTACTTTTAACTTGCCACCTGAAACTTGTTCGAAATTCTCATAAATTTTGAAAACTTGTCGCACTGAAAAAGAAAAAAAAAAGAAATTATGAAAAACGCCTGCCTGCAGTCACTAAGGCTGAAGCCTTAGTCCGAACAGGAGAGAGCCAATGGGCGCTGTGAGCGCTCTTACCCAGGGAGAACTGTTCCCTGGAGCTCCTGCCTGGTTGTCCAAGAAGGACAGCCAGCTCGGCTCTATCTGTGCTGCAACATAGCCAGAGAAGGTTTTATCAAAACCTCTCTGACTGTGCTATGCACAGAAAGAGGACTGCAGTGGCCAGCGGATCTCCGTAGAGATACAAACAGCATTTACGTCAAGAAAATGAAGTAAACGCTGGCCAGCAGGCGGATCCACGAAGGATACAAGACATTAATCATCAAGAAATAATGAAAAACGCCTGCCTGCAGTCACTAAGGCCGAAGCCTTAGTCCGAACAGGAGAGAGCCAATGGGCGCTGTGAGCGCTCTTACCCAGGGAGAACTGTTCCCTGGAGCTCCTGCCTGGTTGTCCAAGAAGGACAGCCAGCTCGGCTCTATCTGTGCTGCAACATAGCCAGAGAAGGTTTTATCAAAACCTCTCTGACTGTGCTATGCACAGAAAGAGGACTGCAGTGGCCAGCGGATCTCCGTAGAGATACAAACAGCATTTACGTCAAGAAAATGAAGTAAACGCTGGCCAGCAGGCGGATCCACGAGGGATACAAGACATTAATCATCAAGAAATAATGAAAAACGCCTGCCTGCAGTCACTAAGGCCGAAGCCTTAGTCCGAACAGGAGAGAGCCAATGGGCGCTGTGAGCGCTCTTACCCAGGGAGAACTGTTCCCTGGAGCTCCTGCCTGGTTGTCCAAGAAGGACAGCCAGCTCGGCTCTATCTGTGCTGCAACATAGCCAGAGAAGGTTTTATCAAAACCTCTCTGACTGTGCTATGCACAGAAAGAGGACTGCAGTGGCCAGCGGATCTCCGTAGAGATACAAACAGCATTTACGTCAAGAAAATGAAGTAAACGCTGGCCAGCAGGCGGATCCACGAAGGATACAAGACATTAATCATCAAGAAATAATGAAAAACGCCTGCCTGCAGTCACTAAGGCCGAAGCCTTGGTCCGAACAGGAGAGAGCCAATGGGCGCTGTGAGCGCTCTTACCCAGGGAGAACTGTTCCCTGGAGCTCCTGCCTGGTTGTCCAAGAAGGACAGCCAGCTCGGCTCTATCTGTGCTGCAACATAGCCAGAGAAGGTTTTATCAAAACCTCTCTGACTGTGCTATGCACAGAAAGAGGACTGCAGTGGCCAGCGGATCTCCGTAGAGATACAAACAGCATTTACGTCAAGAAAATGAAGTAAACGCTGGCCAGCAGGCGGATCCACGAGGGATACAAGACATTAATCATCAAGAAATAATGAAAAACGCCTGCCTGCAGTCACTAAGGCCGAAGCCTTAGTCCGAACAGGAGAGAGCCAATGGGCGCTGTGTGCGCTCTTACCACTGGAGAACTGTTCGCTGGAGCTCCTGACTGGTTGTCCAAGAAGGACAGCCAGCTCGGCTCTATCTGTGCTGCAACATAGCCAGAGAAGGTTTTATCAAAACCTCTCTGACTGTGCTATGCACAGAAAGAGGACTGCAGTGGCCAGCGGATCTCCGTAGAGATACAAACAGCATTTACGTCAAGAAAATGAAGTAAACGCTGGCCAGCAGGCGGATCCACGAAGGATACAAGACATTAATCATCAAGAAATAATGAAAAACGCCTGCCTGCAGTCACTAAGGCCGAAGCCTTAGTCCGAACAGGAGAGAGCCAATGGGCGCTGTGAGCGCTCTTACCCAGGGAGAACTGTTCCCTGGAGCTCCTGCCTGGTTGTCCAAGAAGGACAGCCAGCTCGGCTCTATCTGTGCTGCAACATAGCCAGAGAAGGTTTTATCAAAACCTCTCTGACTGTGCTATGCACAGAAAGAGGACTGCAGTGGCCAGCGGATCTCCGTAGAGATACAAACAGCATTTACGTCAAGAAAATGAAGTAAACGCTGGCCAGCAGGCGGATCCACGAAGGATACAAGACATTAATCATCAAGAAATAATGAAAAACGCCTGCCTGCAGTCACTAAGGCCGAAGCCTTAGTCCGAACAGGAGAGAGCCAATGGGCGCTGTTCCAGGGAACAGTTCTCCCTGGGTAAGAGCGCTCACAGCGCCCATTGGCTCTCTCCTGTTCGGACTAAGGCTTCGGCCTTAGTGACTGCAGGCAGGCGTTTTTCATTATTTCTTGATGATTAATGTCTTGTATCCCTCGTGGATCCGCCTGCTGGCCAGCGTTTACTTCATTTTCTTGACGTAAATGCTGTTTGTATCTCTACGGAGATCCGCTGGCCACTGCAGTCCTCTTTCTGTGCATAGCACAGTCAGAGAGGTTTTGATAAAACCTTCTCTGGCTATGTTGCAGCACAGATAGAGCCGAGCTGGCTGTCCTTCTTGGACAACCAGGCAGGAGCTCCAGGGAACAGTTCTCCCTGGGTAAGAGCGCTCACAGCGCCCATTGGCTCTCTCCTGTTCGGACTAAGGCTTCGGCCTTAGTGACTGCAGGCAGGCGTTTTTCATTATTTCTTGATGATTAATGTCTTGTATCCTTCGTGGATCCGCCTGCTGGCCAGCGTTTACTTCATTTTCTTGACGTAAATGCTGTTTGTATCTCTACGGAGATCCGCTGGCCACTGCAGTCCTCTTTCTGTGCATAGCACAGTCAGAGAGGTTTTGATAAAACCTTCTCTGGCTATGTTGCAGCACAGATAGAGCCGAGCTGGCTGTCCTTCTTGGACAACCAGGCAGGAGCTCCAGGGAACAGTTCTCCCTGGGTAAGAGCGCTCACAGCGCCCATTGGCTCTCTCCTGTTCGGACTAAGGCTTCGGCCTTAGTGACTGCAGGCAGGCGTTTTTCATTATTTCTTGATGATTAATGTCTTGTATCCCTCGTGGATCCGCCTGCTGGCCAGCGTTTACTTCATTTTCTTGACGTAAATGCTGTTTGTATCTCTACGGAGATCCGCTGGCCACTGCAGTCCTCTTTCTGTGCATAGCACAGTCAGAGAGGTTTTGATAAAACCTTCTCTGGCTATGTTGCAGCACAGATAGAGCCGAGCTGGCTGTCCTTCTTGGACAACCAGGCAGGAGCTCCAGGGAACAGTTCTCCCTGGGTAAGAGCGCTCACAGCGCCCATTGGCTCTCTCCTGTTCGGACTAAGGCTTCGGCCTTAGTGACTGCAGGCAGGCGTTTTTCATTATTTCTTGATGATTAATGTCTTGTATCCCTCGTGGATCCGCCTGCTGGCCAGCGTTTACTTCATTTTCTTGACGTAAATGCTGTTTGTATCTCTACGGAGATCCGCTGGCCACTGCAGTCCTCTTTCTGTGCATAGCACAGTCAGAGAGGTTTTGATAAAACCTTCTCTGGCTATGTTGCAGCACAGATAGAGCCGAGCTGGCTGTCCTTCTTGGACAACCAGGCAGGAGCTCCAGGGAACAGTTCTCCCTGGGTAAGAGCGCTCACAGCGCCCATTGGCTCTCTCCTGTTCGGACTAAGGCTTCGGCCTTAGTGACTGCAGGCAGGCGTTTTTCATTATTTCTTGATGATTAATGTCTTGTATCCCTCGTGGATCCGCCTGCTGGCCAGCGTTTACTTCATTTTCTTGACGTAAATGCTGTTTGTATCTCTACGGAGATCCGCTGGCCACTGCAGTCCTCTTTCTGTGCATAGCACAGTCAGAGAGGTTTTGATAAAACCTTCTCTGGCTATGTTGCAGCACAGATAGAGCCGAGCTGGCTGTCCTTCTTGGACAACCAGGCAGGAGCTCCAGGGAACAGTTCTCCCTGGGTAAGAGCGCTCACAGCGCCCATTGGCTCTCTCCTGTTCGGACTAAGGCTTCGGCCTTAGTGACTGCAGGCAGGCGTTTTTCATTATTTCTTGATGATTAATGTCTTGTATCCCTCGTGGATCCGCCTGCTGGCCAGCGTTTACTTCATTTTCTTGACGTAAATGCTGTTTGTATCTCTACGGAGATCCGCTGGCCACTGCAGTCCTCTTTCTGTGCATAGCACAGTCAGAGAGGTTTTGATAAAACCTTCTCTGGCTATGTTGCAGCACAGATAGAGCCGAGCTGGCTGTCCTTCTTGGACAACCAGGCA
The DNA here is from genome assembly GCA_030248195.1 of Trissonchulus latispiculum. Classification (NCBI taxonomy): domain Eukaryota; kingdom Metazoa; phylum Nematoda; class Enoplea; order Enoplida; family Ironidae; genus Trissonchulus; species Trissonchulus latispiculum. The sequence goes on from JASAND010025762.1 coordinate 29,206, forward strand.
GGAGCTCCAGGGAACAGTTCTCCCTGGGTAAGAGCGCTCACAGCGCCCATTGGCTCTCTCCTGTTCGGACTAAGGCTTCGGCCTTAGTGACTGCAGGCAGGCGTTTTTCATTATTTCTTGATGATTAATGTCTTGTATCCTTCGTGGATCCGCCTGCTGGCCAGCGTTTACTTCATTTTCTTGACGTAAATGCTGTTTGTATCTCTACGGAGATCCGCTGGCCACTGCAGTCCTCTTTCTGTGCATAGCACAGTCAGAGAGGTTTTGATAAAACCTTCTCTGGCTATGTTGCAGCACAGATAGAGCCGAGCTGGCTGTCCTTCTTGGACAACCAGGCAGGAGCTCCAGGGAACAGTTCTCCCTGGGTAAGAGCGCTCACAGCGCCCATTGGCTCTCTCCTGTTCGGACTAAGGCTTCGGCCTTAGTGACTGCAGGCAGGCGTTTTTCATTATTTCTTGATGATTAATGTCTTGTATCCCTCGTGGATCCGCCTGCTGGCCAGCGTTTACTTCATTTTCTTGACATAAAATCTTACATAATTAGGTCAAGTGGGTCAAGTGCAGATACAGGGGTGCTTCCTGTTTGCGATTCAAGGGTCAGAAAAATTAAGAGGAAAATACAAAAAATGTACAAAACCAATAAATTTCGCGCCTTCGGTGCGTATTTTCTATTTCATAAAAGCATCTTTATTTATATACTGTAGTCAAGAAGACGAAGCTTATAACGCGTCCGTATTTGCATTTTAGCGTTTTGCTTACATTCTCAAGTTTTTCTTAAAAACATACGTAAATATTTCAAAACTTGTGTGGCTGTTCAAAATAAGCAATAAACAATTTAAAGATTTAAGCACGGGTTTCATTCCTAAAATGAAGATTCGTAATCTTCTGGGTTCTGTCCTTGTGTTTCCCCCCCCGCAAGAAAATCTCGCCCCCGCGGGTATGAAATCATTGATCTGCGAGTATCGTAGGTGCGTGCTTGCGTCACCTATGGAAATATCGCCGTCGGTTAAATGAGAACAGTTGAAAAGCAGAAAACTGTGTGAAAATGTAGCTTAATCTGTATATTTTTGCACAGTAACATTATTAATTTATCTGTAAAAATTCCTTTTATTTCCTATTTTTTGTCGGACAAATTCCTTTTTTTTCCTTTTTTTCGGGTGCAAAATTCCTTTTTTAATTCCTTTTTTCTGGGAAAGGTCGCGCGGCAGCCCTGAATGTGTGAGTAACCTGTATTTTGCCTACTTTTTCCAAATTTGTCAAGCGATTACTTTAGCTAGAAAGCAGCAATCGGGGCAACTAAAAAATCGTCCCTGGGTATATTTGTGCTGAACACATTTGTTCAGTAGCAGTCCTCCAGGTTGCGTGGTGAATGCTCCACAATCTTTGGAAAAAAATTAGTCATGTTTTTGGAAAAACTACATTTTTTATGATAGCAGCCTACAGGATAGCAGTTGGAAGACGATCATGCGTCGGATAATTTGTCCCTGTGAGACCTTCAGATCGATGCCCTTAGTTTGATTTTACGGCTTGCGTAGCTGAAGAAATGTTGGATTATTTGATTTCTGCAAAGATGACAAGTTTTCGACGCCAAAACAAGAAAAGCGGCTATATCTCACGGTAGAGAAAAGCTAGAAACTTGCTTTAAAAGCAAAAATGTTAAGCTCAGTGAGATCTTTCGAATGACTATGGTCATAACTGTATAGCAGCTGCCAAACGTTCAGAAATTTGGAAAAACCACTCTGACCGGAAATCTCGAATTTTTGAATCGGGATTGCGCGAATGGTGTTAGAACGCTAAAAGAACTTATTTCGGAAAGTTTCATCAAATTTCATCTTGATTTACGCCGCCAAATAACAATATGTGCCCAAAAGGAATCACCACCTTAAGTCGTTGTAGTGATCGTAGCTGTCATATGATTTAATTAACACTATTACAAGTATATATAGCATGATCAGAACCTAACAAAATAGCTTCCTTACCTAATGATCACTACAATTTCTCTTTTCTCTTTAATAATGTGTAGACAGCCAGGTCCGCACCCTTGACTTTGAAAGGGGGATCCAACGTCAAAAGTAAGGAGAGCCCCACTGATTCCGAAAATTGAAGAAATTTCAGATTCCAAGAAATTTTCGTCAAATAAGTTGTGGGCGTTTATTTCGCGAAAAGTTTTTAGAAATCGCTGGTTATATACATACATGTCAGGATTTTGAAAAGGGGGGGTCCAGGGTAAAACCCAAGGGGGGTCTGGGGGGCGGAGCCCCCCAGAAGTTGAAGAATTTTTTGCACTTTTGCCCAAAAACAGTACATTGGACGGTTATTTCAATCAAAAAAAGTGAACTATCCGGCGCGAGGCGCGAAAATTTTTTGAAAATAGCTGTTTTTGTTATAAAAATAGCAAAGATTGTCCATTTTGTCATCCCAAAAGGGGGGGTCTAGACCCCTTGAACCCCCCCTGGGTGCGGCCTTGATATATGTATATTATATATGCCATGAAAATTGCAAAAAAATTTCCTTATATATATCGTCCATTCAAGGCCGCACCCAGGGGGGGGTTCAAGGGGTCTAGACCCCCCCTTTTGGGATGACTAAATGGAAAATTTTTGCTATTTTAATGGCAAAAACAGCTATTTTTAAAAAATTTTCGCGCCTTCGGCGTGATAATTTCGAAATTAACGTCCAATGTACTGCTACGCCCCCCAGACCCCCCCGTCGCGTTTTACCTTGGACCACCCCCTTTACCAAATCCTGGGTTCGTGCCTTCTTACATTGGTGAGACCCCCAGGGTGCTGCCTTATGTGCAACTCACTTTTTATGCAGAGTAAACTAGTTTTTCTCTTGTTAGTGTTCGTTCAAGGTTTCGTCGTTTCTGTTGTTCTGTATGCTACGTAGTTAAGAATGCACCGTACCTAAGACAAACTTTAGTAAATTTATGCTTGTTTTTGCTTTTCAAACCAGTTTTGTTGATTTCTCAGCTTCTGAGGAACTTTTCCCCCTGACCTCAAGGTCCGCCTCCATCGAAAAAACTTGCGTACCTGGCATTTTCTTAGTGGGGGGAGGTTGGCCCCCTACTTTTCGAAAGCCCCACACTTTTTGGGGTCGCCCAAAAGTGTCGAAAAATTAAGCTTTTGAGGTTAAATTTTCAAAAAATTTTCTGAATTTTTAGCTAATTTAATATGGACTTATAAGTTAATATTAAGCTTAAAAACAGCGATTTTTTTGTTTTTTTATCTAAAGAATGCTAATTTTTCGCTACAAATTTTGGTATTTTATACCTTGGACTCGCCCCTCCCCCACTTTCAAAACCCTAAAAAAATGCCAGCGTACTGTATATATATATATATATATATATGTGTGTGTGTGTGTGTGTGTGCGTCACTGAGCAGAGTGGAAGACTACCACAATAGTCAGGTTGTGCGCTCAATCTCTGTGACTAGGTGCAAACGCATTGTAAAATTTGGAATTTTTATTTTGGGGTGCACTTGCTTTTCAAGGTCCTAAATTTCGACACAGTCATTGGCTGTTGACTCTCACAGTGGAGCAGGAATTTAGATTATTCGTATGGATAACACGGGTAGTGTGTGTGACCCTTGTATACGTCAATATTATTTGCTGTGTCAAGGTGCTTAGTTTTTATTTAATAAATAATAAATAAATAATATATCTGTACAAGCTATTGATATAATATAAAGGTGTAGCTTTTGTTTCAGAGTGTTTGTGAATAGATCACTCCATTTGGATAAGATCAAATTCTATGGATTTGACATGGACTATACGTTGGCTGGTATATACTTAATATGATAAAACTACTGTAAAAATAGGGTGTTTTCTGCATGCTGTAGCTAAGCTAAGAAGTGCTCTAAAATCAAGTTTTAGTACAGCGACTTGGATCGACTTTGGTCCAAAAAATGTGTTGTGTAGTCGGAAAATGTTTGGAAGTTGTTTAACCAAAAGTTCTTAAGATTTGACATTTTCTGGACACCTCAAAAGTGAATGGGGGTAAAGCCCAAAAAAGTGGGGGCGGCACCCCCACCCTCCCCCAGAGTAGGAAAAGCCAAGTGGTTTCAATCTCTACCATATATTGCAAACCATAATCAAATGTCACTAATCTATTATTGTAGAAGTCGAAAAGCTAAGAGTCATTTTCTTCCGACATTTTGTTGCTTTCTAATTCTTGATCTTTGTTCTTTCTTTTTTCTTCAGAGTATAAGTCGCCAGAGTATGAAACTTTGGGATTCCAATTGATCGTTGAACGATTGATTGCCCTGGGCTATCCGGCAGAGTTGGCCGATTTCGAATACGATCCTACCTTTCCTATACGGTACGACGATATCGTAAGATCTTTACAAAATTGACTTAGTCTGCTATTTTGATGGAGGGCATACTCTGGCTTATTTTTACGGGGGTGGGTGCCTCTCCCCATTCGTGGAGGGGAGCCGTCCCCCATAACCCCCAATATTGCCGGATTTTACGTACCACTTTTACCCTACGTTTTTCAAAATACTTTTCCGGCTTTGCCGGATTTTTAACAGTACATTTCCCCGTTTTAGCCTAAAAACCACTTAAAATTAGTCATTTTTAGCAGTTTTTGCGCAAAAAACTTGCAAAAATTCGAAAAAAGTTGACAAACATAGCCCCCTGTTTTGCTTGAGCTTTGCTTTGCGTTTTGCTTGCTTGCTTGCTTGAGTCTATGGTCCCCCTCCCCATAAATTTTGGCTTGAAAATAAGGCAGATGCCTCTCGCCTCTGCTACTCTTCTCCTGCTTCTCAATACTCTGAGAGGCAAGGCTACACCGTAATAATTTCAGTGATCCGGTTTAAATTTTCTTTCAAACTCTGTTTAAAGAAGTTTGCCATAATTTATGTAGAAACGAGAGTATTCCATAAAGGTGACAACCCTGTTACTTAAACAATAAAATCAGCCTCAAAAGATTAAGAGCATTTGCATATGGTTTGTTTACGCTTGTAATTAGAGTATATATTTAATTTATGAATTATATGATTGTGTTTAGCGGTTTGTGGTTTGATACTCTCTATGGTAATTTGCTCAAAGTAGATGCCTATGGTAACATTCTCATGGGAGTTCATGGCTTCACATTTCTCAAAAGGTATATACAAATTACAATTATCTAAAGAAATGAAAACGCCTGCCTGCAGTTACTAAGGCAAAGCCTTGACGTTTTTCATTATTTCTTTATGATTAATGCATGTATCCTTCCTGGATCCGCCTGCTAGCCCGCACGTTTACCTCATTATTTTGCTTGACGTTAATTACGCAACTTATGTTGTAACATTTTGACAAGTTATATTAGTGTCAAAATATGACATGGGACAGTAGTGGGTAGTATATTTTGATGGCGTGACCATTCCACTTCGAAGAAAATGTTATACAGGTCCGGATTTGGGGGAGTCTACCCCTAATCTAGACAAAGGGTCTACCTCTAAAAAATTCCAAACTAATTAGCAAAATTTGCAATTTTTTACAGTTTTGGCCATAAATTAGTGAAAAACAACGAATCTTAGCTATTTTTAAGAAATTTTTTGAAAACATTTTTCCTTTTCGCCGAGGAGTCTCCCGTTTTTTTGTAGATCTGAGGGGGAGTCTACACCTCCCCCTCCATTCCCCCCACGTTAGCCTATGCTCCGCTGCAAGAAACGGCTTTTATAAGTTTTATGTCGAATTTTCAGCAGATTTTTGAAGCATTATTTTTGAAATTATTGTTTTTGTATGTATTTGTGCAGGGTATTTTTTACTAGGGGGGCCCGAAATTGACCTCCTCCCCGAAAATGTCTTCCCCCCCGAAATCGCCCCATCCCGGGATTTTTGCCCCTTGGGATTTTTTGGAGGCCCAAATTTTTGCCAAACCTAGCCCTATTTTCAAAACTTCTCCGGCTTTGCCGGAGATTTTTTCGTAAAAATAGCCATTTTTGGCTTAAATCCTGGCATTTTTGAGAACGTTTTCCGTTTCACCATGCAAAATACGCCAAAAAAATCATTTTTGGCTCATTTTTGCAAAACACTCTTTCTCCCCGAAAATTTCTTTCCTCCTCCCGAAAAAAAATCCCTAAAAAATATCCTGTTTGTGTGTGTCTGACTGATAGTACTATTTTGCATATAAACTCGTGTTGTATTGTATACTTTTGTGTGGTATTCCTCCGCCTCTGTATTTCAGACGAGAGATTGAAGAGGCCTATCCCAATCGATTTCTCATCTTTTCCAAAGAACGTGTCTATATTCTGAACACTTTGTTCAATTTGCCTGGTTAGTTTCAACGCCCTTTGCTGTTTTTACCTACTTCTACAAAATAATTATGACGTTGTAACGTTCGCTTGTTTTTCTGGGGGGGGGCTGTTATTTTGGAGGGTGGAGAATTTATCTGTGGCAATTATTGGGGGAAGTTTTTTAATTTTAGATTTTGGAATTAATTTTCTATTTTCTGGATTTCCTTGTGTGCATTTTCCCCTCTTATTCCTTTTCAGTTTGCATTTTTGACTTACTTAAAATGTTTTCAAAATGTTTATTCAAATAGTCAAATATTAGTTTAAAATACGTGCCGACAACGGTTACCTTTTCTTCTTTTACATCTGCGTACAGTGAAAGTGTCCGTTACAGCTGTAAAATGTTTGCTTAAGGTTCCAGTTCTGTGTAGTTTATTGTTTGCAGTAGCCATAGGCTGCCGATAAGATAATTGTAATGTCAGCAGAACCGAATGCGAAAGCTTGGACACTAAATTAGGAAGCCTTGAAACATTAATTTGTTGTGTGCCACAATAATTCAGGGATTTCGAAACAAGGCGGCACTCAAGGGGGAGGGGTTCATGGGGTCTAGACCCCCTCTTTTGGGGTGACAAAATGAAAAATGTTGCTATTTTTATGGTAAAGCAGATATTTTTAAGAAATACTTTTTAAAAGAGATAAACATCCAGCGTACTATTTTTGGCAAAAATGCGAAAATTCTTCAACTTCTGGGGGGTTCTACCCCCTAAGCCCCCAGACCCCGTTGCCTTTGACCTTGGACCCTCCCCTTTTCAAAATTCCGAGTGCGGTCCTGTTTCGAAAGTGTAGTCATAAAATTAAACTGACTAAAGCTGTAGAGGGAAGCAAAGTGTTTGTATTAGCAATTTAATACGGAAAACAAAAAACATGGATCGTGTTTTTAGGTATATACTGCGTATAATAATAAATATATAAATAAATAAAATAATATAAATAAATAATAATATTTTGTTAATATGAATTAAGCATTTGCCAGCAAAATTTTTTTATGCTGTAATACTTCTTGTTTTAACTTTATGTACTCTGTACTTTTATTGATTCCTTTGTATAAATCCCTTATGGATCCATGTATAAGTGGCTGTTTTATCCCTTATCTTTTTCTGATAGTCTGTATTTTTTGGTATGTCCGTATTTTCTTGTTTCAGAGTGTTATGCCTTAGCCTGCATTATAAAGGTACTGGACTCACAAGCTCACAAAAAGTAATGCACTAATTTACCATTATTTTATCATCATTTTTAAAATTTTATCCCTTTTTGGTTTATATAGCTTCTGCATTTAAACTATTGACGACTATCATTATATGTGTGTCTTTTTTTCTTGTGAATGTGCCTCATTTTTGTTCAGAGCATTTTTGTGTTTTGTTTTGAATGTTTCGAATTTCGTTTTTCAGAGAATCCACGGGTGTATTCTACGGCGATGTCTTCATGTCCTATCGGTCCATTTTTCAGGACGTACGAACCACCGTTGATTGGGTACACATTCAGGTAAGGAAAAGGAAAAAAGGAAATATCAGAAAAGAAAAATAGAAAATATGAAAATATGATAAAAACCTTCTCCCCACCCCCTCTAGTACCTGTTTCATAAAAGTGATTAGTTGATTAGTGTAATTAAAGCTAGGGATGGGCTCCGACAAAACTTTGTCCTTTTGAATCCCTTTGAGCGTTCCGTTCTAATGAAATTCTAAATTAAAGTTACACTTAAAACTGGGATGATGATAGAGTGATTTAGATAGATGCGTAAAACGGTGAAGAAATTACGATTCAGTACAAAATTTTAGTAGAGTGATGCAAATTTTAATAATTCGTCTAGTTATGTTTGGATTAGGCACTCCAATAGCTGCGTCGTACCGAAAACAAAGCTACAAAAACTAGCAACATTTTTCCTCTAAAGACTGCCGCACTAATCAACTAATCACTCTTTAGTTGGATTAGTAGTATAAGTTGCATAATAGTGATAGCCTTTTAATAATTTTAGCAAGTTGTAGCTGTTTTTTTAAACGTGAACTGTAGGCTTGGCTAAGTGTGCTCTTGTTTTTCCATCCGATATGTCCGCGGATTAATTTGTGTATTGCTTCAATGTTACTCTATTTTTAGTGCATTTTCGTCGCCTATTTTTCTGTATTTATTTTCTCATTGTTTGTAGGGTGATCTCAAAGCCAAGACGGTGAAAAATTTGGAGAAGTATGTCCGTAAGGACCCCCGTCTTCCATTACTCCTGGACAGGTACGTTTACACTGAAATTGCGTTTTCACATTCTAATCTAAGAAATATTATCTAATCAGACAGATTATTCTTAGAGATTTCCTGCAAGTGAAGGGGGGGCAGAAGGTTTTGGTGAAAAATGCCAAAAATTTGTGTTTTTTGATATTTGTATATTATGTATATTTTTAGGAAAGACACAATATTATCTTCCTTAAAAATGCCAGAATTTTAGTCCACAAAAACAAGTATACAACGGGCGCGGGGCAGTGCGGCATCGTTTTGAGGCTTTTTCCCTTTTCTCCTATTAGCTTTGGTCCCCGTTGTCAGGGCGCCCCCAAAAAGTTTGGAACTGGGAGATTAGTTTCTGGGAGGGGTCGTCATGCCACCTCCCTCCCCTCGTCGTCGTTTCTTGTAAAAAATATTTCGATTTTTTTCATAGTTTATCGAAAGCTTGCTCATGACGTCTTGTTCGGGTGCATAGTTAATTAACAGTAGCTTCCGCCATTTCTGGCTTATGCGGGGAGGGAGGATTTCACTTTTTCCTCAAGAAACCTCATGTCTGGTTGTCCTAACGGAGTGAATAAAACGATAGCGTTCTAAAATCTGTCTTTTTTATTTTTTTGTAGACTACGAAATCATGGTGCCAAAAGCTTCGTTCTTACCAATAGTGACTTCACCTATACAGATGTAAGAGGAGCACCTAAATATGATGGTTTTTCTCTGTCTTTGGGTTGAATAATTAATATCCTATTGTTGATATATAATAATTGATTAGTAATTTGTTTAATTTGGCATCTCTGTTTTTATGTTCTTACATTGTTTTCTTTACATTTGCTTTTGACATCATAGGCTGTCATGGGATTTCTTCTGAATACTGAGAATCGAAATTGGAAGACCTATTTTGATCTGATAGTTGTGGATGCTCGCAAACCCCTGTGGTTTGCGGAGGGCACAATCTTTCGAAGGGTGGATGTGGTAGGAAATTAATAATGTCTGGAATTAATTAAAATTAAATTTAATTAAGGAAATTAATAGTGTCCTGTCTTTTGTCTAGGCAAAATTTCTGGGGGGGGGGCACGGATTTCTGGGGGGGATTTTTTCGAAAAATGCTTAAAAAATAGCTATTTTTTGCTGCTAAGCTAAAATATTATCTATTTTTAACCTAACTTTAATCTTATAATAGCTAAAAATGCTTCAAACAGTCTAAAAATCGGGCGAAGACGGAAACATTTTTCAAAATTTATCCTCAAAACCCTGTTTTTCCGGGTACTTTAAAGTTCTTGGGGGGCGCCCCCCACCCTCACCCCCCCCCCCCCCCTGTAGGAAAAGCCAGGTGTCTGGAATCGGTGTTAAATAGTGTTCAAAATAACATAAATGTGATATTTCCATTGTTTCCGTTTTCTGTGAATTTCTGTTCAGATTTCAGTGTTGTTGTTAGCTCAAACTTTTTCTTTGATGTGTTTAGAGAACCGGGAAGCCCAAAATTGGCAAACATGTAGGCCCTATTGAGGAGGGCCAGATTTATTCTGGCGGTAGGTTGCTAGACTGTGCTCTAGATTTTATGTCATAAAGTTTTTCTGGAGTGGGAAGGGTCAGTTTGGATTGGCGAATTTTCGTCTGGGTTATCTAGAGAGGTGGATGGTGTCCTGAATTTTTGTGTTCTAAAGCTGGCAACAGACGCACTTTGAACCATCTGAGTAGTTCTGTTTTCGAGCTTTAACCCGTAAAGTTAGCCTGCAAATTTCACTGAAGGGAGCATACACATTTGTGGGGGAGGGGGTCAGCCGTTAGCGAACAGAGCAGAGAGAGTGTGCCTGCTGTCACACTCTTATACATTGTGTACTCTTGGTATAAGTAAATTGCTTTCAAAGTTTTGAATTCTCCGCCAATTTCTGTCTGTGAAGAGTTTGTCTTGGTCACTTTTCTTTCGTAAGGCTTTTTGACTCATATTTCAGTTGAAATGTTAAGTCAATAATTTCAATGCTATACGTTTATTTTTCGCAGGTTCCTGTGATGTATTTAATCGAATTCTGGGCGCCCGAGGCAAGGATGTGCTCTACATTGGGGATCACATTTTTGGTGATGTCCTGAAGTCCAAAAAGGTGCGGGGCTGGCGCACATTCCTTATCATTCCGGAAGTGATACAGGAACTGCGTGTCTGGACGGAGCGTCGATCCCTGTTTCAGAATCTTCAGGATCTCAATGACTCTCTGGCAGAGCTGTGTCGGTCAGTTGATCAGTGAAAAATTAAGGGAGGTGGGGGTGTGCGCAGTGTGCACACCGTGCACACTTTCACGCCCACATACATTTCTTTTTGTGTGGAACATAGTTTAGATTCTGGGTCAAGACTTTTGACCTTTTTGTTCTTGTTTTCGAATTGATCTGGACGTGCACACTCCTTGCACACCTTGCACACCTCTTGCTAGCCCGCGTTTACCTCATTTTCTTGTTGCACACACCTCTTGTGTGATTTTACTGAGTGAATTTTGTTGTTTTTGTCATCAAGATGTTTGATCTATTCCTCTGCACATTACAACAATATGGTTTTCGAATTTCAGTTTTTCTATTTTCTGTTTTCCCCGTTTTTAGGGATATGGATTCTAGCTCCACAGAAAAGCCTGAAATGGGTCAATTGCAGAAAAGAATGCAGGTATAGAAAATATGTATATACATATTTATATTTATATATACGTATATACTGTTTCTAAGCATTAACAATCATGTTTGACGACAGATAGAAATTTGGCCACAAAAATTTAAACAAAATGTCAAAACACGGTAGAGTGGAATAAAGCAAAGCAAATAGAGTATAGTTTGCTACCATTATATTAATTAATTAATTAATTAACAGATTAATTAACTAATATTTAATTTTTCGTGTTTTCAATTGCAGGATGTGATTCATCGCATGGATCTGGCCTACGGAGTCTTGGGCAGTTTATTTAGAAGTGGTAAAGAAAAACTTTTTATTTTTCAATTTTTTTGGGGGGAGTCCGATTTTTTCTCTTTATATTCTTTTCTGGGCACAAGTTTGCCGTTGGTAGCTTTCAGTTTGGACCGTCCATTTCCACCTATACGTACACATCTTATGGCAAATAATCGTGTGTTTATTTTTAGTTTTTTATATTTTTTCCTGTGAATTTATTTTTGTGTTTACCTTTTTTCAGGCTCTCGTCTGACATTTTTTGCCTCTCAGGTGGAACGATTTGCGGACATCTATGCCTATAGTCTCTGTAATCTGATCTACTATCCATTCTTCTACATGTTTCGGGCACCCAGTATGATGGTAAGCTTCTTCCCTAACCTTCGTCTGTTTAATCTGGGGCCTTATTTTCTTGCGAAATTTCATTCTTCTAGGCTTATTCTAATGAATTTTCCTTGGACGGTCTCGGAGGAAAGGCATTTCAAATATTTTATAAAATAGGCCAATATCTGCGCTTGGCAGAAAAACGTTAAGTTTTTAGTGTCCAGATAAACTGATTTTGATGAATTTTTTGTTTAGTGAATTGCAAAATTTGGTGCCAATATGAGCGTTTGGGGAAGTCTAGGGGGGAAGGGGGAAGTCGTTTATGGGTAAGCGAATTTGCTGGTAAGGATAAAAATATGTCCAAATTCACGACTGAATTGCAATCATAATATATTTTTAATAATCAGGCGGGGGCGTTGCAAGAGACGCGCCTACGCTTAGGGGCAGGGTGCTTATCCTAAATCGGGTTTGGGCAGTTAGTTAGGAGAATGTCGTTTCAAAACATTCTCCTATCTTAGGGGTGGGTACCACCGCTCCTAATTTTTCTCCTAAGTTAAACTAAGTTAGCAGTATGTCAGTGTAAATTTAGCCGAATTCTTTTGAAAAAGCCTGCTAGTCTGCCCCTAAGACGCCCCAAAGTATCCTCCTCAGTGCTGACTTAGGAGAATCTTTTGAAGCACCCACCCCCCCCCCCCCGGAGTGGCTGGGTTGAGACCAAACAGGGGCTATACGTAGAAGATTTGTGATAACCAGCGGCAGTGCGTTTTGATCTGTTATATCAGTGTTGCTGTACGCAATGTATGTAAGTCATGGTATATCTGATATATTTTGCATTTCTCACTTCTATTTTCTTTTCACTTTTTCAGATGCCGCACGAGAGCACAGTGGAGCACGAAGAGAGCCTTCTAGATCATATGCTGCCACTGGACGATCCGCACCACCCCAACCGGGGGCCGCATTTTGCCAATCGGAAACGCTCCCCCGAAAGTTGCAGTAACAGCTCGGGTGCTGCTTCGGCTTTGGCCAATCAGATGTCAGCTAGCGGCGGTGCTATTGGGGCTGTTGCTACGGCTGCCAATCATGTAGACAGCACGGGTGCTTAGATTTTACTATTTAGTTATACTAATCACCTGATTTAGATTTAGTGCTACCTTTTTTGGCTAAGTTGCTTAGTTTGATTTTTAGTGGTTTTGCAAGTTTGGGGGGGTGAAAGTTATGCTCCCTTTCTGAAAAATTTTAAAAATTTAAAATTTTTTTGCGCGCCTACTCTCTATTAGATTGATGCAAACCACTGACTTGGGTTTTCTTAGATTTTGCTGATTCGTTTTTTGTTCCTATTTTTGTTTATATTTCGGTTGGGGGTCTTGGGTGCATTAAATGCAAGCAGGGACGTTACTTTCGCACTAAGACACAATAATTCAGGGTTGGCAGGGTTGACATGCTTTGGCAGGGAATAACTTACATCTTCTATTAGTTTGCACCAACTTTAATTGTCTTATTATAATAATATCATTGTTTTAATCTTATTATAATTAATATTATTATTATATTAATCTTATATTTTTTATAGCTGGGGGCGTTTTTCCTGGTATTACATTGTTAACACAGTCTTAATTTGACAGGCACTGTCAGGGCTTTCATTACTACTTCTTTCGTTTCCTACCACTGACTTACTCGCTCACTCATATTATTATTATTTGGCCTACTATTTTGTCCCACTATTATTGTGTGCTAATTTTTGTCCTCCATTTTTTGTAGGCGGTGATCTAAGCGTCTCGGCCAGTATGTCCTCAATTTCATCCGAGTGCGGCGCGGGGGCAACCGCCCCCGCTGCACCTTCCCCGCTGAACCGCCGTGAGAGTCGCGCCGCCACGCCCACCAAACCCATCCAGGTCCATGAGGAGACCAGTGACGAGGATTCTAGTTCCTGTTCCCCCCGAGGGGACCCGCCCCCCATTCGGGGCTCGGGGGGTGCCGGGGTCGTCAAGGATCGACACCATCACCCCCAGCTAGAGGCTGTAAGGGGTGACAGTTTTGACCTGGGGGAGGAAGATGAGGTGGAACCGCACCTGTTGGGGAGTACCTCTACCCTGCCGGCTGAAGTGGGCACCTATGATAGTGATGTGGTCATGCGCCTGTCTGAGGGTGGTAATGATTATCCGAGTGATTGATTGGACTTTGACTTTGATTGATTGATTGATTCTTATTAATTGAGTAGATTTCTTTAGTGTTTTTGGTTGGTTGGTTTGGGAGGCTTTCTGTGTTTCTGATTTTCTCCCTTTTCAAGAGACTTTCTTTGGCTTCCAAATCTTAAAATGCTTGTTTAAAAATATTTAGATTAATGTCAAAAGGCTGACTTTTAATTGTTCGAGTGAGGCATTTATATTCCTATTATTTTGTATGTCAAAATAAAAATTTGGATTGATAATAAAAATTTTTCGCTGTTTCGTAAAATCTTATTTAAAAAATTATTTTAAAAAATATTTATCTTCTGTCGTTGTGTGCATTGTATTTGTGCTTGCATTACTTGATTATCTTTATCTGCATCGTACATCTCTAGGTAACCGGTATACTTCTCAGTTCTGGTGTTGAACTTGAACAACCCACTTCCATTTTGTCTGACAATTTACTCCGGTATTTTTCCTGTATAATCTGTTGTCTACTTTTAATCATTGCTACCTTCCGTAAACATTGCTCTTTCTATTTTATTGTATTGCTTTCTTTGCTGCTGATTCGTGTATTGTTATTTTGTAACATGAATTTAACATGAATGCTTGAGCTGAGCTATCTGCAGATTTCGTCTGATTTGAAATTGGATTTTTGAAATTATTGAAATTAGAATAATGAGTGCATTGGCCGAGTAAAAATTAACGAATTTCAGCTGTTCATGTCTGGGAGGCATGTTCAACTTTATTGCTGAAAATTAGAAAATCGTTTGTGCTGAAAATGCTCGACAAATGCTATATTGCTAATAATATCAAGAGTACATAATAACGTAAGAGTATGCCACACTAGGCATGCTCTTACTTATCAGAGCAAACACTCTGCTGTCTGCTGTGCTCGATAACGGCTGACCCCCCTCCACAAATCAGTACCTGGTCGAAACGGGGCTACGCTCATTCGCTCTATGCTTGTGTGTTCCTCTGTCCACTTTCCCAGCAAATTAAACCCATCACTTCAAAGAAATAGTTCAAAAAAGCGCGCTTTGTGTTTCGAGCTTTAACACACAAGCATAGAGCGAGTGAGCGTAGCCCCGTTTCGACCAGGTACTGATTTGTTGGGGGGGGGGGGGTCAGCCGTTAGTAAGCATAGCATAATGTTTGGTCTGATAAGTAAGAGCATGCCTAATGGCATACTCTTGTTAATGTGTATATATAATTACTAATTTTATTTATATTATTGTGAAGTATATATATATAAATATATAATATACAATGAAACATGCTGGAAACTTAGTTACGGTGGTGTGATTTACCCGAAATATTTAGTAATATATTAAGGTGTGTACCCGCGAACAGATAAAAACATGCAAAACTAAAATTTGTTAAAAACAGTTTTTGTAGCAGTGATTTTTTCGACGACTACTCGGTTTATAGTTTCTATATTCTGCATGTGTATACGACGTAACGTACTTGGAGTGTACGTATATGCCCTGTAGAGATAGAAAATAATGGATAATAAAGTGTTGTACCAAACTATATATAGTTATAATTCATATTATATATGTTTCATAATTTTATTTATATCTGTTGTAAAATCCAACTTTTTGTGTGCCTGTCTCGCTTGCCTATGCATTTTCTAATTTATTATTTTACCACTTATAATACTTATGATACCTTGTATTTATATACATAGATGATATAATGCTGTAGTTTTTATTTTTACTTTATGAGGTTAAACCACGAATCGTTTTGATGCTCTGTTGTTTTTAGATGAATTTTTTGAATTTAAATTTATTCTAAATTAATTTTAGATAGATTTGTACATTATATACGTAGGATAAAGAAATATTATATACTTGCTTAGTGTGTATTTATCTGTGTATTTTGCTTTTTTGCGTTCATCATGGTCTTGTCGTATTCATTTTGTGATCCAATTATTTCAATGAGTATATATGTATAAGTACGATTATTTTGGTTCGTTCATCTGTTGTCTAGTCCACACTTTTTATGTACGTATGTATTATTCTTAGTCCAAATGTTTATGTTGATGTTGCTGTATTTGTGTGAATAATTTTGCTGCGGTTGTGCTGTATAATAGATCTATACATAACTGATCTATCATTATTTTGCTTTCATCTACAAAATATATTATCTCCTTACCTACTTTGTACTATGCTTTCAGCATTTTGGGTATTAGTTTGGGCATTTATAGGGGCTCCTTCAAGTAGCATACATTTCTTGACTGGCCAGCCCCCGCAGGGGCGCTCATTCTTGTGTAAATTGACTTTTCAATAATTATGAATAATTTATAAAAATAATATTTACATTTAAATAATTTTAAATAGATTTTTGTATGTGTGCCGAGGGGATCCCCCCCCCGCACAGCCAACCTCCTATTGTTTGTCTCGGCTTTCAGGCCGAGCCGCTTGATCGCTTTCAGAAAGTCTGTCGGCCCGGTTAACAGCACTAACTTTCAAGCAGGAGTTGCCCGAAAAATCCGTTACGGAGGCGTGGGGGGGCGCTTGTCACACTCTTAGTTATTATGTACTACTGACACATAGTCTCATCAGTTGGCTTTTTCTTGCTATCTATCCAGGCCGGTGAAGGTTGAATGTCATTATTTATGTTGTCAGTTTTTTTAATACTGCAGGCGCATTTATTGGTTTTAAGTGTTTTTATTTATATATTTTATGAGCTTCCGTCTTTGCACATAACGCCGGCTTGCATCCTTCAGCTATATAATGTATACTTTATATTATGTACTTATATGCTATCTTTATCTTAATGTATGTCCGTTATTTGATTTATGTGGATGTATTTATTGTGGCATTTTTATCAAGAGTACATAATGTGTTTTGTAAGTAGTGATAACGGTATACATCTTATACGTATATATGGATGTTAAAGAACACAAACGCCTTGTGTCTTTTTGATGCCTTGTGCCCTTGTTTAGGGGTGGGTGTTAAGCTGTTTTTTGGAAATAAAACCTACATTACTTTGTTAGAACTAAAACGAAATATTTTCGTATTTGTCAAGTTTTCTGTGAATATTTAAAAATACAAATTTAAAGAAATCTGTCAAGTGATGTGATAGTTAATTAGATGTTTTGCATTATATACGTAATTATATAGTGCTATATTTTGCTTAACAATATTATTTTTGGCGGCTACCGTATGTAATTGTTTGGCTAGACTAGGCTGCTTTTAGTATGGCTAATTGTAGAGTAGTCATATGTGTGGTCGCTATCTTATAGTCCATGTATGATTTTATATTAAACAGAAGTTGTTCATTTTCTGTAAGGTACGGTAGAATATGTACTATCCTAGCCTTGGAGCATCGTTAGTACTATAACATTAGGTTCCCACGACAGAGGTTGTCGACTTGCGCTTTTGAGAGTAACAGGTTGCTTTAACTGCGGCTAGAGCTGCCAGTAACCGCACGTCAGTCTGGCTTGAGAGTCACGTTTTCTATCCGTGACCTTCGTCTCTCCGCCTCTCGTCCGCTTTTAGAAGGATTGTGGAGAACTACTTTTTTGATTTTAAAGGATTTTTGAGTTCATAGACATGCTATGCCCCGAACTAGAAATTTTATTGAATAGCAACCTTCCGCGCGCAGAGGAAAGGTACCCCAATGGCAGAAGCGGTTGTAATTGTGTTGTAAAAAAACTAAATTTAAACCGTCCTAGCTCTTGTAACTTATTTAGCTGAGCTGAATTTGTTTAACTTATTTATTTTATTTAACAAGATTGTATCTAGCTAACGATAACGAGAAATGAATCAAATGGGTTTCAGATTCTGATCTTAACCTCTGTAAGCAACATTTTAGCGAAATCGGAGGCAAAGTATTTTTGGTCCTCCCTAAAAACTTAAAAATTTAAATTTTTAAAAATTACATTACGTTTTTGCCGCTGATCGGTCAGAAACTTGCTAAAATGTGCCCATACCAAATTTGAGTTCAATCGGTTAAATTTTGCGAATTTTAGATACAGGTATATACGGAAGAATCACCGAAATCTATAGTGACATTTCTCGGGGGGGTGGGGGAGATGTGACTGCAACAGCTGCCAAATTTTATCTTTAGAACAACAGTTAGGATCACTGCTAATGTGCGCTACTATTTTCTAAATCTGTTCCGGCCCGAACGCCAAAAAATGATACTGACCTGGCTTGGGAGCTTGGTAGAAAACAAACAAAAAATGAAAATTTCTGGTATTGAAAAATCAGAGCTCCAACATGGTTCCATCAAAATTTATTGATCAGTATTTTGCAAGGTCCTTAACTTTTAATACACGTCCTTAACCCTGGTTTATGCGTTGATAATATAGAGCTCAGCCGAACCGGCATGAATGAAATTTCAAAATGAACAGCAAAATGTGTGACACAAAAATTGGATTAATTGCTATCTCTCAATTACTGGGGTTCACCCAATTGAGAACATAATATTTCATGTTAATGAACATTAAAATTAAAATCCTGAAAAAGATGACAAATCAAATGAAAGTCAAAAGTGGCACAGGAGTTTTTCAAGTTTTCAAAAATTTAATTTTCATCTCCATCTGTATGTTACAAGAAGAATCTGAAAAACCAAAACTGAATTTAACAGAACTCTTCTTGCAGTTCTGACATGAATTAAATGACAAATTATAGACATAATCAAAAACAAAATCTGATGTGGAAATTAACATTTTGATCACTCTATCACATAACCCTTTGAATGACCCTATTTGGGGGGAAATTTGTGGGTTTCGCTTTTTACTGAACTGATTTCTGACTATATAAGCCGTCAGACCTTTTCAGTCCGCAATCATTCCTCCACCTTCCCTTCTCTTCCACTGATTTCTTCTTTCACTTTTCGCTGCTTTTGCCTGTGAGTCATGTCTGTATCAATTCGCGTCGGCGCTTTCGCCGCCATTGCCATGTCTTTGGCCACCGTTTTGGTCTGTCTTGCCTACCTTCCGATGCTCTACTCTGAGCTTTCTGACGCCAGAGCAGAGCTGTCAACGGAAGTATCTGAATTTAAGGTACAGGCTGAGTAGAATTGCGGTGCGAACTCAATCACTGTGCTTCCACCCGTATTAGGCTATAATATATATCATTGAACATCAACGGCTTGAGCCACCTCTCAAAAAGGAGGAGCGAAGATGGTTATTGTCTTGGGGCCTTTCACTGCCGCGAGTTTAAAGAGTTGAGTTAAAGTTTAACCCATTTAATCCTCAAATCTGGTTAAAATGTACTGTTTGACTCTTTTATCCCTGTGTAGTTAAGGAATGTGTGTAATTGAAAGATCGAGTAGAGGCCCCTAGTTCTTGTACTGCGGACTAGTGTTGTTCACAGGCCCAATTTTTCGTGGACCGGCCGGCGCCGGCCGGCCATTCGGCGGCCGCCGGCCCGGGAACTGCCGGCCGGCCGGTTCATTCGCCTTCACCGGCTGTTGCCGGCTATTCAAAATACAAGTAAAAATATAAGATATTTGACAGTTTACAAGGCAAATTGTTGCAAGTTTAAGGCGATAAACCGCAGAAACTGCCACCGGTCGGCAGGCCTGTCACTGGCCGGCCGGCCTGTTTTCAGCCGACGGCCGCCGGCCGACCAAACGGCCGGTCCACTCTGGACCTGCGCCGGAGACAAGGCCAATGCACAACACTACTGCGGGCGGACCTTGTGCTGTGTGCGCTAACTCAGGTTTCCCACTAAAACGGCAACACCGGAGATGTTTCTGACAGGCTGGATATGTATCGTCCGTTGTTAGGGTCCACCAGGTCCAGAAATAGAAAGCTTTTCCTGGTCCACTTGATTGGGTTATTTTGAATCTGCCTTTGGGATGGGTCAGTTTCCTAGATTCGACTTTGCATTTCTGCATGATGATCGCCGTTTTATACGTGATCTGTTTATATGCAGCCGCCCAAAGTTGGCTGGCAACTTTAAAAATGGCCGCATACTTTTTCAAGTAGCTTTCAATTATCGTGTCTTACAAATTCGATGAGCGATTATTAAGGCATGCAAATGGTTGGTCGGTCGAAGTGGTTGGTTATGGTTAATCTCACAGGCTGGTTAGGATGTACCAGTGTACAACGTGTGTATATGTCTAGATGACAATATTCCTTGCACTGCACTAAAATATGTTTAAGTATATCTGCGGAATAGCGTAAGACGACTAATTATCTAGCCATTTGTTCCCTACAAAGCTGAATTTGGTACGTTGATTATACTATGTTTCATGACAATCAACTGGCAGTTGCTTTGTATTTCAGATACTATCAGACGCTGTCTGGAAAGATCTGGTTCCTCTCAGCGCTCAGGTGCCTCGTTTCGTTCGTCAGTCGTATGGCAGTGGGGGTTCTGGAGCAGGCGGACGTGGAGGGGGTGGGGGCGGGGGTGGAGCTGGGGGTGGAGGTTATGGTGTTGGTGGGGTGGATGGGGTTGGGATTGGAGGACCTGGGACTGGAATCAGTGGGGTGCCGTCGGATGGTACCGGAGTCACACTGCCTGGCGGTGGAACCTGCAGTAGGTTTATGCTGAGTCTGTCAGTCGTTGTTCTTGCAATTTTGTGCCCCGCAGGAGGTCTAGACGGGGCAACAAAATTTTGGATGGGAATTGTTTACTTTTCAATCTATTCGTGTTAAGCAGTTGGTTGGTTGTGTCCCGGCGTAATGCCTACTGAACGCCTGGCTCCCTGTCACTCCTGGCTTCGGTGAATTCCACCGCCTTCTGCTCGAAGCGGCCAGTACCTGAGAAAAGCACACATTGTTACTGTTTTAGAGTGCAGTGCAGGAAACACATGTCCAGCGGGACCTCCGGGAAAGAAGGGTAATCCGGGTGACTCCGGAGACGCCGGGGATCCGGGGACGGACGGACCCCCTGGAGAGGACGGAGGGGATACTGAAGCCACCATGATGAGCATCGGCGGGTGCATGCCCTGCCCACCTGGACCCAGAGGATCACCTGGACCACCCGGACCGGCAGGTAAAGCAACAGTCGTCTTTTTAGTTCCAGTCGAAAGTAATTTGAAAGCTAGCACTTCGCAAATTGCCCCTTAATGGCGGGTTAATAAATGCTAGTTCCAAAATCATAGAATTTGTTTCTTTCTCTTGAGAAAACGGAGAGAAATTTTTAATCACTCGCATATTATCACCGACTTTTTGAGAAGCATTTAACAGTTTGCTTACAGCTGCTTAATCATTTCGTTTTGCAGGTATCAAGGGACCGAGAGGAATGGCTGGAAGTCCCGGCGGGCCTGGTAACCCAGGAAATCCCGGCCAGGCCGGCTCGGTGGGTCAGGGCGGTGGACCGGGTCCTGACGGCGGCCCTGGACCCGCTGGTATTGACGGACGCAGTGGAAGAGGTAAAGAATGTAGCTGTATATTTTTTACTAGCATTCTTACTTAGTTTAAAATCAGAACCAGTCATGTGCAGGAGGGGAACTTCTGGGGGGGGGGGGGTGAGCCGGCGGCCTGGAAAACCGGAAAACCTGAAAACCAAAAAACAGGATAAATTCGGATTCTGGGGGGGTGAGGGAACCCTCGGGGGGGTGAGGGACCCCTCGGGGGGTGAGGGACCCCTCGGGGGGGGGGGGTGAGCTCCAGGTCTGGGGGGAGTGAAACCTCCCCAAACCCCTCTCTCCATGCACATGTATGATCAGAACTGACTAAAACATTTAGATCTGATAAAGTACAATAGCATTTTCCATCCCCACTGCTGTGGAACAATTCGTTTTTAATAGTTGCCTTTGTCTGTGAGATCTTTCTGTTCACTATTTATAGAGATTTGAGAAACTTTAAATAGAGAATAGGTTAAATTTAATTCTACCCGCTTTCACGAAAAGTTCGAAGGCTAAGAAAAATAAGCTAGTTAATTCCAACAGTACTTTTCAAGAGAAGCTAAAGAAACAGTCGCTTGCTGGTGTTTGATTATGTGTTACATTGTGAAGGTATGAAATACACTTCAGCTATGTTATCTAAATTTACTGAAGCGGCAGAGTACAGAATTCGCTTTTTTATTTCAGGTGGTAAGGGCACCCCTGGTCCCAAAGGTGAACCGGGTATTCCAGGACCGCAAGGTCCGCAGGGTCCAAAGGGCACCGGAGGTGGAGGGGCCGGACCACCTGGCCCACCGGGTCCTCCTGGCCCATCTGGTGATCCTGGTCGCAATGGAATGCCAGGAGGTCCAGGTGGTCCAGGGAATCCGGGTCAGTCTGGACCAGACGCCCAATACTGTCCCTGTCCACCTCGAGGGAGTGGCGGAGGAGGGGCCGGGGGTGGAGGGTATCCCACTGGAGGTTGAAGTAGTGGTGGATGTAAAGAGAAGAAGCAATAATGAACAGTTTATAGCATTTATGTTTATAAAACAGATAGCTTATATATTTTTCAGTGGTGCTAGTTTGTCCAAAGGTACTACTATAATATTTAATCTGATTAAATTCTAATATGTCGTAATGGTAATGGCTATAGACTACTGATTGAACGCTTCTACGTAATTGAGCCCGGTTAAACCCCCATAGTACATAAAGACTCCACTCCTTAGGTTTTCCTTTGGCCGACGCAGCAGTCGCAAGCAAGTTTACAACTTTGACAAAAACTAAGCCTAAATCTGAGAATCATTTTGCGCTTGCTTTTCGATCAATATCAATGCTTATTAACGAATCATATTAACAAGGAATGATCAAACAATTAGGAAAGTTAAATGTGCATACGGTTTAGCATTTCGACAAATTTTGGCTCTGGTATTTGTTCTATTAAATATTTGAACGCTCCAAAAACATTCAGTTTGCATCTCCACTTTAAGGAAGACTAAAGATCTTTCCGGCAGTATTTTGAACAAAAGATGTGGACATTTCAATCTTGTTTGTTTGAAGCCTACGTTTCAGAGCGGTAATGTCGAGTCTGCTGTTAGCAACAAACACTGCTTCTGCTCGATAAATTGATTCTGTGTAGCAATTTCAGCTGCTGTCTGACATATCAGATTAGTGAAGTTCACTATTAATGTTTCAAAAGGAGGGGGTAGGTTTTCTATTTTGTAATTGCAATAAATTCATTAGGAAATGCTTATTCCGTTACCAGTCATGAGTGGACTAATTTTAATTTGCTAACATCTTCTAATTTATGCTGCATGTAGTACTTTAAAGTTTATATAGTCAGGAAGTAGTAGTAAGGTTTGCCTTTAAAAGATAAACTCTTTTTGTTAATGAGTTTTGTGCATAATGCAGATTCACTTGATAGTATGGGTTCTTGCTGTTGTAGTGGTTCAACAAATCCATGGTAAGAAATAAGTAATAATGTAGCCTAGCTGACGGTTATAAATGACTTTTCAATGTAATGCCTAAAGCAGGTAAATCATAAAAGTAATCAGTTATGCCAAAAATGTTCTGATGAACAGCTATATGAAAACACACAAACATAAAAATTTACGTCATTAAATTGATGGTTTACCTCCACAGCAGGTTGATTAGAAATCAGTCAGATCAAGTCGCACCAAATTCCAACAGGAATCCAACGGCAGGCAACAAATGGTCAATTTGCTAAACGTTGAGCAGTTAACAGCACAGTAATAAATAAGTTTATCAAGATTGTACGCAGTAGTCATGAAGAAACATTCCAATAGCAAACGCAGATTCAATTCTCCTCAATGTGGAATTTAATCAAACAGTTTTCATTGGTGACACAAGATGCATATCACAGTCATTTATCTTTTCCCAAACTAGAGATCTGAAACAGTTGCTTGCGTAGCAAACCAAACACGATGATTAATCTCCAAAACTAGAAGGTTTTTATTTTTAGGGCTTACCAGATGTGACGATGGCTGGACCTTGGTAGGGGGCCAGACATCAGCTCATGGTTGCTATAAAGACCTAGAAGAATCGTCTGAATATGAAGGAGCAGTAGAAGCTTGCACTGCCGTTGGCGCTGCTATTCCAGTCTTCAGAACCTATGAACAATATACTTCCTTTGAAAGTTCCATGTTGCCGCAGCCAAGTTACAGCTGGCAGGCGGCCCCATTGGTCTGGTTGACGAAAGATGCCAGAGAAGTCAATTACAGACAGCTAGTTACACTCTACTATCCAACTCAGTCACCCTATGATCCAAACATGTGCTATGCTGCAAGGCGCGAAAAGCAAAGTGAACAACTTGGCAGCAGAGGTTCCAGTTGGAGTAGAGTCGCTTGTAACCAGTACAACAGGATTATTTGCAGAAAAGATGCAATAGGTAACAGCATTGCCTATTTCGAAAAGTACGCATCGATGATTTAACAAAAATGCGATAAATAGTAACCCATTATTGGTTTTAAGTATGAAGGTATTTTCCAAACTTGGCAGGTTCTGCTGAAGTACCGTAGTAAAAAACTTATGCCTCATTGTTTCAGTTGGCTGCGATGACATTTCCACTGGTGGTATGGCAACTGTAACTTACTCTGATTCATCACGATCTGGTATGTCTACAGCAACGTTCACCTGTAACGAAGGAACACTGGCAGAAGCCTCAATTAACGAACCAAATCCCGGCAGAACTATAACACTTACATGCCATGCAGGCTCGTGGTGGTATGGTCCGAACACTCAAGCACTAAACCCTACTGGTTGCGTACGTAAGTTTTTGGGAAGTTTAAGGGCGGTATACCTGGGGGTTTGTGCAACTTCTTCGGAGAGCGCTAAAACATATCACAGATAAAAAGTTAGCCATTAATATTTCGCATGACCTACGAGACGAGCTGCAGAATGTCCCACGTTGAAAATTTTCGTTCATTTTATTAAATTTTCAGTAGTCTTTCTGTTTTAAGCACTTGAATTTTTCTGCAAAAGCAACAGATTTAAAATTTTGCACACGTACTTCAATGGAAATTAATACGCACAACAAATGGCGGCTCCAGAAGGTTTTCGTTCGAGAGTATTGTAGCAGCTTGAAAATTTAAAATTTTCACTAGGCGACTTATCTTTCGAGCCTAACCCTCCAAAGTGCTCCAAATCTTCTTCTTCCAAATTTCTACAGAATATAGCCAGGATAAAAGGATAAATATGTGTCAAGTTCGGAGAGATTGTGGTTTTGTAATGACATTTTTAGTGACTGGTTAATTATGTGACTGACAGTGAAAAACTACCGAAGATTGGCATGCAGCCAAACTATGATGGAATTGATCGTAAAGCAATATGGCTTATTGTAATCACAACCGTTGTTCAGAATGAAGACACCTCTTTTATTTGGTACTTCCTTTGCATGGAGTTGTGAATTTAAAAAATTCGCCTTGTTTTAGCCGAAGTCAGTTTTGCGTATCTGACAGCAAAAAGTGAATAAAAATTGCTGCTTATTGTTGAGGTTAAAAGTTTCGAATATGCCTATAGTATTAGCAGACATCTACGTGCAAAATTTCAGCCCAATTAGATGCTTACAAATGATTAAGTATCAATGTGCAATTACCATAATTTGGGGGTGAGATGCATGGTAAATATCGGGCTGCACCTGTACTCAGTTAATTTTGTTATTGCACACATCCAACATTAGTCCTGAGGTGTCTGTAAATTGATAAAAAATTCTAGATTTTGGCATTTAGCTATCCGCAAGACTGCTTTGAATGCTGTGAAAAACAATCAAGCATGCAAACCTTTATTTTGAATGAACCCTGCTGCTCATAAGTGACAAAGTTTGAGCGCAATCGGAAATTTTTGGTACACTGATTTAGTGCCACCCGAACAACAGACATATGCAAACAAAGTGGGGAGTTCTTGTATGATTCTTAAATCATGTTTGTTACGGTAAAATTCAATTGCTATAACACATAGACAGGGAAAATCCTATCTAATTGTATGAGATCTGATTTGTATTAGATTTATACTATTTTTTATATTATATATATTTTGTAACCGTTCTCTTTTACCTTTGGCTTAATTTGAAATTCCAGGTCAATGTCCAGAATTAGAAATTGCTAATGCCCAGATTACATATGACAATAGTGTGCGCGCTTCCAACACGTATGCCACAGTAACGTGCGTAGATGGTTTTGCCATGGCTAAAAGTGACGAAGCTTTTGCTGTGGTCCGTTGCGAAGACGAGGGCTTGTGGTCGACGCAGCTGCCAGTTTGTCACCGTACGTGCAATCATCGTAATTTATTCAAATTCGGCTTCATCGATTGTGACTTAAGAATAGAAACAATTGACCCATCATTTGATGGAACTGGAGGTGGAAGTATAGTGGTGAAGAGTGCTAAAGTATTTTCCAATTTTAGCATGCATTTCTGGGTACCTTACCTTAAATCCTGCAGAATCAGACGCTTCTTCAATTTTGGCGGACGCTCATTTATAGAAATGTAACAGCCGCTGTCTGTCGTTAGGCCAGCTGTACTTTAGATTGTAGTTTCTTGACTTAATCCACTTTATTTGTATCATTTGATTCTACGGACAGAAGTAAGTTTGCGATGATCAAGTTGTTTTAGCCGCGTACCCAGACTGTTAAAAGCAAAACATGTAATTGGTTCTGAATTTAGGAATATGTGAAAGCTTAGTTGTCAGATATGGTCATGTTGAATACACTAGTAATAGGATTGTCGGAAGCCATGCAACATTGGTATGCGCTGGTGAGCCACCTCTTCAGTTTAGTTGCACTACGGATCTTGTATGGTTACCAGAACCGCCAGAAGCGTGCGCGGTTGGTAAGCAAATATTTTGACATGCACTTCTAGCTACAACTAAGCCGATGTTGCTCGAAATAACAACCTAGGCACCATTCCTGTTTCTCCGATGTTAATTTGATGGTTTCCTTTTGGAATCAGTGTATACCAAGTCGCAAATCGCAAATTCCAAACACCAGAAAGAGGTTTCAGTCATGACAGAAATTATTTTTCCGTGGGATTTCTGTTTCATCAAACCTTTGTGTTTTGGTATTTTCATTTTCCACCCCATTCACTTACTCAAAATTTACCTTTAGACTTAGCTAGCGCAACAGGTAACATTAATCAAATTGTAAAATTCAAATAACATTTTTTAAAGGAAATTTCACTTGTTCTTTCCTCACAAATAAAGGCATGCTGTAACGGACATAATGTTAAAGAAATAATAATCAAACAACGAAAATTCTAGATAAACCTGCTTATTGAGTCAAATACCAGTAATCTTTCAAGTGTCCTTCAATGTGGAATATACATGGTTTGTTGGGTTGGTTTGTGTGTTTTTTTAAAACCTTGTTGGGGTTTTCTTTTTTTTTTTTTTTGGTAGCCCCCGGGGGTGGGGGTTGTGTGGGGGGGGGGGGGGGTTCGGGGGGGTTTTTTAATTGGGGGGGGGGGAAAGTAAAAATTTTGTTCCGTGTAAGGGTGGGGGGGGGAGATCTGATGGGGGGGGGATGGGCGAATGGTTTTAAAATTAAAGGGGGTGGGAACGGGATTACTTCCTCGGGATTGGGAGGCGGAGGGTTGGGGAAATGGGGATCGACTCGTTTTTTTTTTAAAATTTTGTAAAGGGGGTGGGGGGTGTGTTTTGGGGATTGGAAAATGGTTTAGTTTTGGGTGGGTTTGAAAATGTCATTGTATGGTTCAAGGGGTCGGTAGTTTTTTTGTGGTTGAGGTTGGGATGGGGATTATTGTTGGGAAAGGGTTTAAAGTGTGTAGGAGTTTTAAGCGGGGGGAAAAGTGTGAGGGGGGGAAATGTAAAGGGTGGGCCGGATACCAGGAAAGGGAAATGTACCGTTATCCGTTAGATTTTATTTTTTTTTTTTTTTGTGCGTTGGGGGGGTTCGGTTGGGGCGGCCGGGGGGGGGTGGGTTATAAAGTCAGGATTTGTTTGTAGGTCGGGAAGTAAGTAGTGGTGAAGCATGGTGGGGAGGAAGGATCATTATCGGTCGGGTTTCGATCGATGGTTAAAATGAATTTATTAGGGTGGGGTCGTATTGGTACTTGAAAATGAGACAATAGAGGCCGAATATATAAAAATTTGTCTAGGAACAGGAGTAATATCGTAGATAATGAAGTATAAGAGTCAATTGTTGTTACATTATCATCTGGAGTTATAGGTTGTCTTCATATAACTTGGTTACAGCTAGCTGAATGCTTTGAATTTTTAGCTGGATGTCCACCATTGCCAGAAATTGAAAACGGGTTTCCCGCAAAACTGAATCAAGGTGCTCTAGAAGGAGGTCTTGCACCCGTGAATACGATTGCTACCTATGAGTGTTACAGCAGTCGGTATAAACCATTGGGAGAGAGTGAGCTAACGTGCTTACCAAACGAGAGATGGTCGGGAAGTCCTCCTTCTTGTGTTGACGCAAGTAAACTGGAAATTTTTCTTTAAATGTGTTCCCAATGTTTAATTAATCAAGCTATGCAATGAAATGAAACTCAATGTTGTTGCTTGGGAATATGTCATGAAACCAGGTGTTAAACTGGTTACTATAGAAGATTTTAAGCTATTAAGTCGCAGTTGTAATGATTATTGTACTATATAATTTTGGTTCAAATTTCAGTTGTATGCCCACTTGGATTTGACGCAGACTACAGCGACTCATATCTTTGTCGATCTTCAATCCTTCTGAATAGTCAAGATAGTTACACAAACTTTTTGCCGTTTTTTGACGTATGGTGTGGCGGATGGAACTTGGTATATGGCTACTCTATTACCGAGAAATGCGTCCTTTATCCACCAAGTACAAATATTTACTTTGCAGCTTTGTCATCAAAATCAAATTTCTTAACAAATAATTTAATAGTAGGACTGAGGGAGTCTAAACGTTGTTTGATTACATTTATTATTCCATATCTAATGATTTCCGAAAGTAAACTTTAGGCTCCAGTGTCGTACACAGCAGAACTAGATATCGGTCCGTTACCTATAGACTGATCCTCCAAAGCTGAAATTCCTTTTATTACTTACGAATATACAAATGTATGGAAAAATAAATCTTATAATATATTTATTTTATAATACAATAAGTATATTGCTAACATTAAGACGTTCTACAAGTAGCCAACGTTATGCCCAATGCTCGTCCGTGTTCCCAGTTTATGGAAAACCTTAATTTCTTAAGATCAGAACCGCAAACGTCCAGGAATTATCAAGAGTACATAAAAGAGTGTGACAAGCGTCGCACTCCTAGTTATTAAGCCAGGGACATCATCTGCACGATAACGGCTGACCCCCAACACAAATTAGACCCCAGTGACCCCTCCCACAAATGAGTATGAGTAAATATAGTACGACCAAAAAATGTGTGTACAAACTTCGATCGTTTATAGCAGATTAACCTTTGGAGTAAACCCCAACAATATATATATTTTTAGAATCCTCAGGAACTCGAGATTTCAAAAATCCGGAAAATCCGGAATTCCGGGTTTCATTCACGGAAAATCTAAAATTTTTAGTTTTTCGCCAAATTTTTATCGCAATCAAAATTTGTTTCCACGATCGAATAGAGCTGGTTCCGCTGCATAATTTTGCTCTTAGAAGATATTCACGAAAATGCACCCAATTTCCGGAATTACGGGTTTTCAAAATTTCCGGATTTTAAAATTTTCTCCAATACCCACAGGATGGGTATCATTCGAAAGCTCCTATCGAGCTGAACAACTTTTGTAATAGAATGAACTCTTGAAAATGCACACCAATCCCGGAATTCGAGAAAACCGGATTTTCCGGATTTTAAAAATTTTCTCCAATACCCCACAATACGGGTATCATTCGAAAGCGCTTGATGAGCCGAACAAATCTTGTAATAGAACCAATGTCTGAAAATGCACCCAATTCCCGAAACTCACGAATTCCTGATTTCACTCTAGCTTGGAAGGTATTAGCAAATTCCGAGAACTGGGCTCATTTCTGCGAGTTGGTTCTATTACAAGATGTGTTCGGCTCATCAAGAGCTTTCGAATGATACCCATATTGTGGGGTATTGGAGAAAATTTTTAAAATCCGGAAAATCCGGTTTTCTCGAATTCCGGGATTTGTGCGCATTTTCAAGAGTTCATTCTATTACAAAAGTTGTTCAGCTCGATAAGAACTTTCGAATGATACCCAGCTTGTGGGTATTGGAGAAAATTTTTAAAATCCGGAAATTTTGAAAACCCGTAATTCCGGAAATTGGGTGCATTTTCGTGAAAATCTTCTAAGAGCAAAATTATGCAGCGGAACCAGCTCTATTCGATCGTGGAAACAAAATTTTGATTGCGATAAAAATTTGGCGAAATACTAAAAATTTTAGATTTTCCGTGAATGAAATCCGGAATTCCGGATTTTTCCGGATTTTCGAAATCTCGAGTTCCTGAGGATTCTAAAAATATATATATTGTTGGGGTTTACTCCAAAGGTTAATCTGCTATAAACGGTCGAAGTTTGTACACACATGTTTTGGTCGTACTATAGTACACATTTTTGTACCATCGCTTGCTTGTATCTTTATGTGTTGAAGCCAAAAACGTTCTATCAGAAGCTGGCCACTTTCAAGCTTCAACACATAAAGAGGCAAACGAGTGATTCTACACAAATGTGTACTATGTTAGGTACTCATTTGTGGGAGGGGTCACTGAGGTCTAATTTGTTTTGGGGGTCAGCCGTTATCGTGCAGATGATGTCCCCAGCTTAATAACATTGAGCGCAACGCTTGTCACACTCTTAGCTATTATGTACTCTTGGAATTATAAATTGGATCATTAATTCTTAAGAAATGCTAAAAACTTATCTGCCCTGGAATCAAATCAGAATTTTATCTTGTCTAAGCCTAAGATTTACTGTTCGCCATGTTACAAGACTAAGGTGGTTAATTCCAAACAGTAATCATGTAACAAATGTTGCCACATTATAGGTTGTCTCAGACTCCCTTTACAACCAGGAATGAGTTCAATTCAGTACAGTTACGATAGTGGTCAACGTATCGAAGCGGCCACATTTTACTGTCAATCGGGATATCGGCTTGTAGGAAAGCGGTCTATAAAATGTGGCGGCTTAGCGCAATGGCAAGGAAGCCCACCAAGCTGTTTCCCAGATGGTAAAGTTCTGCGATTTGCATTAGTACTTAAAATAAGGTCGTGTTTTTGTAAATAGTGGCCGATTTTAGCAAACTAAATACACTTAGCAAACTAATACCAAAATTTTGCAGACAAAGTCACTAACTTCGTGCACTGATAAACCAATGACTTGTGTAATAGCGAAGGATTGAGCATATTTTACTTTATATTATGTTATAATCTGGAAGAACTTGGAATTAATTACTAATAACCATTAACCTTTAATTTTTGCTTTTGAACCGCCCTCTCCTAACCGCTTGAATACCCATTCTGGGAATCTTTTAAAATGGTACTTTGAGCGGGATTTTCGATGTAATGTGAGTGTGGATAATGATATTTTAACAAAATCATAGGTGAATTATTGGCAGACAGGCGATTCTTTGGCAGGCGGTCTTTGCACAATTAGATATCCACGACTGCTAAATTGTTTAGCTACCACGCAAGAACTGCAATTTTTCATAAGCTTTGAACAATTATTTCAACAGTATCAGCCAAAAAAGCGTTGGCTTTATTATGATCAAGATCACACAATACATAAAAGTACAACAGCTTTAGTCTAGTATTATGTTAGTACAATGTTAGTCTAATTAATATTAGTCTAATTATGCAACCGTCTTCTGTTTCTAGGTACCTGCCCAGAGATTACTGTCACTGATGCAATGGTAGTGTGGTATTCAAATCCCGACAGGATTGTTGGTTCGACGGCATATGTTAAGTGCATTACTGGCTATATACTGCATGCTGGTTCATCTGAAATGATTTGTAACATAGATTCATCAAACGTTGCCAAATGGATTGGAGACATGCCTCAGTGTTCTGAACGTGAGTATTTCAAGCATAGGTTGTAGTTTTCTCTTGGTCTCTATCTTAAGATCATCGCAACTTTTGTCTTCATCATTATCAAGATAAAAATACGAGTGTCTGAACACAATTAGGAAGTTCCGCGTAAAGAAAATCCTATCTAAACAATCTTTCACAAATAACGTAGCCGGTAGTAAATTTTTAATCAAAACCGCTTCATTATGTTGGTTCTAGTATATAAACATTTCGTAAAACGATACACACTGTTTACGAGCAAATTTAAACAATCAGTTATGTGTAAGCATATATAAGCTCGTTGTGCGTCTATCAAAAGATATTGAGCACGCCAACCAAGCAAGATTCCGCGGATTCGTTCAAGCTAGGTTTTGCCTCAAAATGATTCCACGAAATTGAGCTGGCCTGGCTGGAATTGTGCTGTCCAGTTTTTGTCAAAACCAAATTCCAGTTTCGTGGATGGAATCCTGCTGACTGGGATAAGGCACGCTATCTTTTTGCTGAATTGAGCTAGTTTTTTTGTGGAATTAAGCTTCGATATGGCTTGGACTGGGTAAGACACGTAAGTTTTAAACTTAATTGAACCAACGTTTTTGGGTTTCAGCTTAAGGTGGTGATTCCTTTTGGTCACATAAAGTTTGCACCATTATTACTCATTCATTACTTTGAGTTAAGAAGCCATTTTTATATCAAAATGTAGCTTGACATTTTCTGTTTTTAATGCATGCCACGAAAGTAATGTTGCTTTTCTAAAATATTTTTAACACATTTTAGAAGAAGTATAATTTTCCAGAATTTTTGCAGACTCAAGTAAATTTTTTCGAGACATCGGTTATATCATTCGATACCTCCATCCAATAGCTGGGGACGATTTTTTATTTATTGTGAAATCGCTCTTCGTTATAGAGAAATAAGCTGAAATGTGTACGCAACCTGTATTTTGCCTACTTTTTCCAAATTTGTCAAGAGATTGCTTTAGCTAGAAAGCAGCAATCGGGGCAACTAAAAAAGCGTCCCTGGGTATATTTGTGCAGAACACATTTGTTCAGTAGCAGCCCTCCAGCTTGCATGGTGAATGCTTTACAATCTTTGGAAAAAAGTTGGTCGTGTTTTTGCAAAAACTACATTTTTAAGATAGCAGCCTACAGGATAGCAGTTGGAAGGCAATCATCCATCGGATAATTTGCCCCTGCGAGACCTTCAGATCGACGCCCTTAGTTTGATTTTACGGCTTGCGTAGTTCAAGAAATGTTGGATTATTTGATTTCTGCAAAAATGACAAGTTTTCGACGCCAAAACAAGAAAATCGGCTATATTTCACGGTAGAGAAAAGCTAGAAACTTGCTTTAAAAAGCAAAAACATGAAGCTCAATGAGATCTTTCGAATGAATATAGTCATAACCGTATAGCAGCTGTCAAACGTTCAGAAATTGGAAAACACTCTGACCGGAAATCTCGAATTTTTGAATCGGGATTGCGCGGAGGGTGTTAGAACGCTAAAAGAACTTATTTCGGAAAGTTTCATCAAATTTCATCTTGATTTACACCGCAAATAACAATATGCGCCCAAAAGGAATTACCACCTTAAATGTTTCTTTGACTGGGCCTAGCCTTAAAATTATTGGAGGATTAAATTAAATTAAATTATTAAATTAAATCAAATTAAAGCTGGAACAACTGGAAACCTGCTGCCAAGAATTACGTTTAACCAAATTCCACGGTATTAAGCTGGATCGGTCGGAATGCAGCTGGCTGGTTTTTGCCTCAAAAAGATTCCGTGAAATAAAGCAAGCATAGTTTTGATGCGCCCCATCCGCGGAATCTTGCATGGTTGGTGTACTCAATGTCTTTTAATAGGTGCATTGCTTATATGATTTCTTCCTTCGTTTACTGGAGCTAATACAGCATTCAGATAATGCTTTCACCGACGCTGGGCAGAAAGAGCAAAAGCTAATGTTTACATTTTGTGACACTATTTTAGTAACATATAATTGGTGGAAGTTAAAGAATGACTTTTTAGAGGTAGATGGATTTACACTGTTTTCAAAAAGCTTATAGTTAATCTCTTTTCTAAAATTTAAACCTTAGAAATGCATTATGCCTTAAACTTTCTAGGGTCCGGCTTTTTCGGGTCAAAAATTCTACCTTTACCGATTTCGATCAAATAGAATAATAGAATTTCTATCAGAATTTCTTACGAAAACACCCATCGATTTGACAATTAGTCCTAGCAAAGCTAAAACTGGATCGCGCTAAATGTTTGTACATTTACAGCAAAGCCTGACAGAACGACGACTTCCCGTTGAGTATTATCACTATTGTACTCAATGGGACAAAGATGTCGGACCTGTTGTTACTTACAGACCATTAAACTTTTGTTTCAGAGCTGGGTGGAGAAGCCGCTGAGATGCAATCCAATGCTGTGGCAGCACGCACTATTTATGGCTGGGTTAAAGGAGACGTTTCCACGGTAACAGGAACATTGAGCTCGTTGGGCTCAATTTTTCCGTCGGTCGAAAAACCAAAGACGGAGTCAAATGATCAAAAAGCTGTTGCAAAGAAAATTGGAGCTCGACCAAAGTTGAAAAAAGTGTTCGCTGCGATTGGTAGCGTAATATCATCTTTGGGAGTTATTGGCGCTGTATTAGGTGGCATATTTGATTTCATCAATTTGTTTCTACCACCTCAAGACTCACCCGAGCTGAAATTTATGAAATCAGAATTTAAAGCAGTTAGACGGGAGCTAGATATAATCAGCGCCAAGATTGACTATGTGGCTGACGACATACTAGATAAACTAATAGCCGAAATGAAAACTGCTAAATACAACTTGTTGATTGAGCGTTTGCACAAGCTAGAGTTGCAGTGGAATGCCTTCTTGGAAGCACCAACCAAGAACAATACTCTGCTATTTCAAAAAAGATGTGAAGATCTGGACTTGGATCCATACACCATTATTGGTGACTTGCGTGACATGTTGACACCCGGGAAACTCAGAGGAACAGA
Source organism: Trissonchulus latispiculum (assembly GCA_030248195.1). Taxonomy (NCBI): domain Eukaryota; kingdom Metazoa; phylum Nematoda; class Enoplea; order Enoplida; family Ironidae; genus Trissonchulus; species Trissonchulus latispiculum. The sequence goes on from JASAND010025762.1 coordinate 63,878, forward strand.
ACCTCTGCTGAGCGCAATCTTGCGAAAGGATGACTTCAAAGTAGCCATATATATGCTGTGGATTGATTGGATTTTGAAAGATCTATTTAGAATTCTGAATTTTAATTCAGTCTGCCAAGCAGCACTTTCTTATGATCAACAAACAGTCAAAAGTCGCAATGGAGAGGAAGAAATAGCACAAATTATGGAGCTACTGGACAACGAAATGGCTTTGATACCAAAACGTGTCATCTGTGGAAGCCATGATTTAGAAGACCAGACCTGTCCCTGTCTGGTTGAAAGTGCGCCGTCATGCGAAGCTCCACTGCTGGATACAATAGTGGAAAGGCAGATGAATGTTAAGGGAGCTACTGCTTCTGAGGTGGCGAACTCACTGTATGCAGTCTTGGCAGAGAGCTATCCGTTTGCGAAATGGCAGATTGTTGCATTTGAAAATGATGATTTCAATAACGCAAATGCAAACGAAGGAGACGATAAAGTTCGGGAATATCTTTATGTCGAACCATTAGCAAGACGAACAGTAGGATCTGGTGCCTTGATGTATCATCCCGATCAGTCCAACATAGCAATAGCGGTTCAGTGGCGCCACAATGACTACGACATTATTGGAGTGAATTACGAGGGTGACCGCCAGCGCAGAACAGCTTCAGAAATTTGCGGGCTAAGGCTATTTGAAAAGGTTGATGGTCAACAACGAATATCAACACCATCCACGGTACCTGTGCCTTACAAACCGTGCCTGTGGGCAATTGGTGAGGGAATGATAAAGGTGCCTAATCCACCGCAACCATTTGCTGCTCTGGGTAGTGGTTGTGAAAAGGACATTTACCTTGGCTACTGTGAATTGAATGTATATGAAGAATATGCCAACTTATAATTATTAATGCGTTCAGCTTAGAAATTAGAATTAAAGTGATTAAAAGCATTTTGAGAAACAACCTAATATGTAATAGTTCTTTAGGTCCCACATCCGCTGTAGCTTGCAATGCAGTATTCGATGTAATTGAATTTTGTTGGAGGGGTTATGACTTATGAGCAGTGTAAATCTGACACTGATTAACTATCTGCAATGACCAAGTGAACAGTAAACCTGTATAGTACAATCTAGTGCATTTGCATTGGCTCGTTGACTCCAGCCGTAGCAGGAAAAGCAGAAATATTGGTACTTTCACAAAAGTACCTTTAAAAGTGATTTTTCCTGCAAAATATTGCATCTAATGTGCGTTTAATTAAAATACAATTATGTCCGCCCGGATAAGAAAGTTTTTCCAGACCTACATCTCTGAAAGATCCTGTTCATTAAATAATCGCTGATGTCTCTATAAACAGTAACCGCGGAATACGCCAAATAAGTTTATAAATAATTGCGGTTTTAGCGGAGGACTTACTACTACTGTCCAATTTCAAAAATGAGATATATAGTGTCTGTTCCACAACCATCTTCATCTTGACCTTATTTGTTGATATCGAGGGTTCCGTTATTTACTGCAAACATTCCAGTTTTATATATATATATATATATATATATATATATATATATACAATTACATATGCATATATTATATTATATTATATATTATATACTATATATATATATATATTCATGTTGTGTATATATATATATATATATATGTTACGGGCAGATGAGTAAATTGGACACTTCTAAAAGTGTCCAGACAGATAGATAAATTATGCATGTGCGCAGACAGATAGATAAATTCTTACAATTATCGCATTCTGTCCGGACGGATGAGTAAATTATCTATGTGTCCAGAACGAAGCTGGACAGATGCGTAAATTTTTGAACCAATACCTAATAATGGAGAATATTTGTGTTTATAGCTGTTATTTAACTTCAGCATTATTCTTTACTTTATTTTTAATACGTAGTTTATGCATTGTTCTAAACCTTGGTACTACGTATATTTTATTAACTTATATTTTATTAAATTTTAAAAATTTCTTACTTGATCTTGTGAATTTGATCTCACATTTATTAGATATTGTTCCGATTATTGATCGCTATTGATAATTTATTTATTTGTTAATTAAATTTAATTATTTTATGTGTTTACTTTTTTGTGAAATTTTGGTGCCGTCATTTAAGGTGGTAGTACCACTACCGGGGTGGACTTTGAACAGAAACTGTTGTAAAGATAAGACTGTATTATCTCGAAATAAATTAAAGATTGCAAATTCTAGAGTGTGTGTATGTCCGACTTAACACATCTGATTACCTAAGCAAATGCTGCAAAATATGCAAAAACTACTTTAATAACGCGAGTTTATTATCGAAACATTCCAAAATGGGTACGAAATCCACAATAAATTCACAAAGAATTTTAAGTAGGCGCCAGAATAGTTTACAAGAAAACAAATATTCAACAGGAGATACAAAACAAACCTTTTAACCAAACCAATCCAAAAATCCACGTCAGCCCCCAAAGCACTGGAACGTAAACAATGAATTAAGTAGGAGCGGCGGCCGAATACAACCCCTCCCAACACAAGGCTAATAACTACATCTGAACTGAGAATTTTGAATTCGCGCCTTTTATAGTGCGCAAGTAGCTAACAAGCCTGTGACTTTACACAAAACCTTACATTTAGCGGTTGCATGACTTCTTAATTTGCATAGAAATGAACGGAACTATTAGAAATATTTCCACACTGTGAACTAAAAACTTAATCAACCGCCTTGAAATTTGGCACATTTGTTCTTTATCATGTTTTGCATCAAATGAGCACGGCTACTACGTTGCAGGGGCTGGCTTGCTGTCTACACAAGAGGAAATGTATTAAAAGTTTTAAATTTAGATATCTCCTTCATTCCTTTGTGAATTTGTTTGAAATTTTCCATATAAGCTTTATTAATTTATACGCTCAGGCTGTTTTTTTAGTTTTTCGTAAAACTGTATTTTCAATTTTTTAGCTCATTTTGAAATATAGTAGATTCTATATCTTGCTTACTACTGCGTTTTTCCAAAAACAAAGAAAACGGCCTGAGCGTATGCAGATATAAAACATATCTGGAAAATTTGGGCAAGCTTGGTTGCAGCAGTTACGAGAAAATCAAAAACAAAGAAATCGCAACTTTTCATTGTTTGCTTTGGTTTTGGGAATTTACAATGCTTTCAAGCAGCTGCAAAGTGTTTTCTGTTAAATAATACACATAAGTAACACAACGATAACCGTTAAAACCCAATAGACTGAATTTTAGGATAGATTGTTCTTGCTTTACATTGACTGCGCAAACGGTCAACGTAATTCAGCTATATCAGCTATTCAGCTTCAACCGCTTGTAACTTTTGATAGAAACCACGTACTGAAGAGATATGCACATCATTTTAAAGCGCTTTTTGCGCTCTTTCACGTAGTTCAATAAAATTTAATATACGAAACTTAAATAAAATTTTGACTATTTGCGCATGCGCAAAGCCACGATGGTAGCTAGCCAATTATGCACTCTCTGGGACCAAGATTTTGCGCAAAAATAGTTTGCCAACCAGTTTTGCTTCATCCAATGTTTTGTCAAGATTGCTTCATCCATGGAAAAATTACGTAGAAAATCCCGGTAGTGGTACTACCACCTTAAACGTAATTTAAAATGGAAACGAACGGTGAAATTAACAAGAATTTCTAGTTACATGCATAATTTATCTATCTGTCTGGACACTTTTAGAAGTGTCCAATTTACTCGTCTGCCCGTAACATACGTACATGTTTCAATACATGTTTCAATCAACAAGCCTTTAAAAAGGTTTCATACTTTAGGCCTGAGTGTCATCATTAGAATTCTAGTAGGAAAGGATTAGCACGAAATCTCAATAGAACCACACATTAACTTTTTATAGGTATCGTCGAGATAAGGAATTAGAGGGTAGCAGCAAGCTCAGCTGGCTTTATTGCCAAAGCAGTGTTAGGAGGGCGCTTTCATTTCTGATAATTGTGCTGCAAGAGTCAAGTTAGCTTCAAGTAGTGAAATTGTGTCATCGCTATTTTGTCCTAGTCCAGATTCTGCACTTAATGTTGAAACACACTATGCAACTTGCTGAAATCACAATAGCGTCAAGGCATTTAAAAGTATTTAAAGTCGGACACAGAAATACATGTAGAAAACTGTGATTCCTTGTATTTAATAGTCACCAGAGAGCTATAACACTATATATTTCAGAATCCTCAGGATGACAGCAAAACGTAAAATGATGATGATTTTGTGTGGTCCAGTTAGATTGTATATCTGCGGAGCGGAATGAAGATTCACGAACCAAACACAGATGTTCTTAGTTTACATAACATATGATCAACAAAATCACTTTTATTGCTAAGTCGTGGCTTGTTTTGCAAACTGGAACGTTTTGCATGAAAATAAATCAGCACTCAAGCATAGGTGGGGGGATGGCAGGGTTGGGCGAGACCGAGATTTCACCGAGACCGAGACCGAGAACGCGACCGAGACCAAGGTACCAAGACCGAGACCGAGACCGAGACTGGCCAAGTCTCGGCTTTTGGGCGAGACCGAGACCGAGACCGAGACTAGCAATTTTTAGCTTAAAATTAGTTTCAACCATTTTTTGAGGCTTAGATCTAGTATTAGGGGCTTTAACACATAAACATATGGTTTCCGCACCTCGTTAGTTAATTTTCATAACATTTATGATTTAAAATTTTCGCCAAATTAGCTGTTTTCAAAAAATTTCCGGTCTTGGTCCAAGCGAGACCGAGACTTTTGAGTGAGCGAGACCGAGACTGGCCAAGTCTCGGCTTTTGGGCATAGGTGTAACGGAGATTTGGGGTGGGGGAGGCTCCCCCCCCAACATTTTCTGGGGGGGGGCCCCCTCTGGCGACCCCCCCCAACCCCCCCCCAGGACCCCCCCAACCCTCCCCCAAAAAATTTTTCATTTTTCATGTCAAAAATCGCATTTTCAGCCATTGCTAATGCCAAAAAACATTCAACTATGAAGTAATTTTGACATTAGACAGTGGTTTTAAACTCAAAAACTTGATTGCCAACATGTTTCCAAGTCCAAAATAAGGACAATATTGAGTCATAAGATCCATAATACAGTTAAAAACGTGTATTTCTCATAATAATAAACAGTTTAAGCCAAAAATTTGGACATTTTTGAAAATTTTTTCAAAATTTACCCTAAAAATACCCAATTTTAGGCCATTTTTTTTCGCGCCTTCGGCGCGACTACCCCCCCCCCCCCCAGGGGGGGGGGGGGACGTCCCAAAAGTTTTGGGGGAGGGTTGAAACAAGGCTTGGGGGGGGCTACCCCCCCCCCAACCCCCCCCACCGTACACCTCTGCATTTGGGCGAGACCGAGACCGAGACCGAGACCGAGACTCCCAACCCTGGGATGGGGGGATGGGGGGGTAGCCCCCCAGCCATTTTTTCAACCCTCCCCCAAAACTTTTTGGGGGGGACGCCCCCCCCCCCAACTGGGAGGGGGGGGTAGTCGCAAAAATTTTCAAAAAAGTCCAAATTTTTGGCTTACGGTGTTCATTATTGCGAGAAATACACGTTTTTACCTGTATTATGGACTTTCTGACTCAATATTGACCTTATTTTCGACATAGAAACATGTTGGCAAACAAGTTTGCGAGTTTAAAACCATAGGTGTAACGGGGATTTGGGTTGGGCCCATAGGTGTACCTGGGGGGGGGTGGGGGGGGACCCCTCCCCCAAATGGAAAAGTGCCGACCCCACCCTCGAAATTTTGGAGGCAGACCCCACCCCAAATGGCCAAATCTCAGACCCCACCCACCCAAATTTTCAGGAACCCATCATCCTCAAAATTTTCAAAATTATGTCTCAAAATTAGTAAAAATTCGAAATTTTTT
>JASAND010025763.1:0-58984 GCA_030248195.1 Trissonchulus latispiculum
AGCACTGTGTGAAATCCACTGAAGGTTCAAAAAGTTGATAAAGTAGACTCTGAAATAAACACTGGAAAAGTTTACATATATATTTTCAAGTATGTAGAAGTTTAAAAACGAAACCAAAGCTTGATCAAAGCAATAATTTCCCCATCGTTGTAAAACGAATGACCCCCATAGCAGAGAAAAATGTTCAGTTGGATGATTAAAGTTTGTTTCTGTTATTAAGACAATTAAGACTTATTAAGGTTAACATCTATTTAGACATTTGTATTGACTGAATTAGGCTATCATAACTCAACAATTGCTTTCAAATTCATATAGTTTAAGCTGACGTCGTGTCACTAATGGCTGTTAAATTTGGGCTTGAATAGAAATACCAACTAACGTCTGTCCAAAAAATGTAGGGAGCGAAATTTTGTTTATTCTGATTTAGTGGTACATCGGATCAAATCAAGGAGTTCCCCTGAAAAATTGGTCTAGTTCAACAGCTTATTGCAGGAGACTGCCACTACGTTAGAGATTAAGCCGTACATTGGAAGCCAGTGGCGTGCTTTTTTTCATCGATGTAAACCATTTTGCTGTAGCTTGTTACTATCAATGTTTTGAAAAATGCAAAAAACTGCTATTTTAGCTAATTTTAGCTGAGCTTTGCCAAATGAAACGCAGGAGCTACAACTTACAGCAAAATGGTTTACACTATTGAAAAAAGCTAGTCGTAAGCTTTCTGTCGATGTGCGGCTCAAGCTCTAATGTTGTTGCAGTCGCCAGCAAAAAGCTATTGAACTTGGTCAATTTTTCTTAGGGGGCCCTCCTTGATATGATCGGGTACATCTTCGCTGCAGCAATGTATAGTCAGGGCTGGGAAAAACACATACGGAACTAAGGCTGTAACTTTTCTGACTTAAGGCTGAGAGAGCTCGCGTTTGCACCATTGTGTATATCGCTCCTAGTTCTATCGATTCATGTATAGAAGTCCCTTGTACATCAATAGCAATAATCGATTTTGTCAGTGTTTTTTCTCCCCGCAATTTGGGGAAAAGCACACCGTCGGGGAAAAACATGGTACTAAAAATAATCCCATGTGATCCGCTGGACACTAATTGTTGCACATTAAAGGTTGTTTGCACATTTTTGGCCATGCTAAACAACATGGTGCACTTTGTTTTCAGTAGAAAGCTACTTATAGTCAGATGCATTTTACGTCAAGGCTCCTGAACCCATGAAATGATCGGATATCGCAACAAACACGGCACCCAGACAACTATAAATATACCAAAACACTTGCAAATGTCATTGTTTATCATATCGTAAGTTGTTTTTGGCGTTAAATTAGAATTTCATTCAGTTTTTTTAAAATTCTTAAAATTTTGCCTTGTTAACATATGAAACCTGGCACAATGATGCAGCAAATGTTTAGCCTTAATTTATGAGATATTAGAAGCTCGTATTTTTTGAAACAGAATTACAAAACAAAACCCGCTTTATCGTTTAAGAGCATCAGCATTGCTCAGAACTACAGATTAGACTATTTGCAAAATTGGGTGGGGTGTTTTTCCCCACTGAGGGGTCAAAATGGGTGGGGAGAAAAACACCCAGTACTCAGCCTGCATAAAAGGTAGAAGACTGCCGTCTATACCAAACGCTAGAGGGGGTCCATATATACCCCTATGCCAAAGACTAGCTAAGTTTTCCTTATAGGTGTCTAGAATTAAGCTTAGCAAATTTTAAAATTGGTTAGGTTTCAGAGGTGTTTTAAGGGGTCATTTCATTTGCACTATACTAGGTCTCTTTATCTGCTACCTTGAGTTCTCTGGGTGGGTGTCTTTTTTTCTCCCCATCTTTTCGGGTGTGTTTTTCCCCGCCCTGACTATATATATTTTCTGAACCGTCCTGGCATGAACTTTCCTACGGTCAGAAAAGAAATTTGAAAGATTAAAATTCATCAAAAGAAGACGATTCTTTAGGTTTTGAAAAGCAGTAGACGCACCGAACTAGCCGTTTGGTAAAAAATTAGCTTATGCCCCAAGTATATTGTATCCAAAATACCAGCTAATTTAGTCAAAAAGCTTTCATGATGACTTTTAAAATTTGGAAGTAGAATTTTTCGAAAAAATACCACTTGTTGACCCAAAACTTTGGAACTAGAATGCATCGTAAATTGGTAAAAATAGATGGATCTTAAAGTTTAGTTTGAGCTGAATCCAACCATACAACGTTTTCATTCGCAACGACCTATATTGCGTCAGCAATGTATTTTTAAATATTTTACCTGTCTCAGCAGGTTTTTGACAAGTAGAGTTATATCGCATTGATTGGCCTCAACCAGTTTAAACTAACCAAACACCAGCTGAAATGGGAAATTGCTGAAATATTCATTGCGGCGCAATTTAAGTCGTATAGTCAATTTAAGTCAAACTTTATATCGTTGGAGTCAGCTCAGATGAAACTTTGAGATAATTTAAGATAATTAACACCAAACGGCTAGTTATTTGGCATCAACTGTTTTTCAAAGCCAGAAAAATAGTCTTCTCTTGATGAATTTTTCAAATTCTTTTGCAACCAAAGGATAGTACACGCCATCAACTTATCATCAGTTCACTCCAGCCCTCCAGTAAAAATTTGGTAAAACCTGTTTTTAATGAAGTTTAATAAAGTTGACGCATAAAACCAGTAAATTCCACCTATCCAAAGTATGCAAGTAAGTAAATAATGACCAGCTGTTTACGGCCAACCAGCAGCAAGTGCCCAACTAGCGGCCAACGGCCAACGCATCGGCCAATGGCCATTTGGCTGGATAAAACCACATCCCCACCAAGCTAATCTAACAAACAAAATACAGGCCAATTTCAACACTATTAATAGACGTCTGTATTTCGTCCATGCCGACTTCATTGAACATTATATAACTTAATTGCTAATGTTTTACCGAAATCTTATGATTTAGATTTTTAATACATATGAAAGAACTAAAACATATCCAGACTGCAACGGTTTTGCACAATGTTATTCAAACTATTTGCACATATCTTCACATAAGAAGTCGCCTAACATCACCACTTACCAGAAGAAGAAGGAGGCAAGGCTCAGCAGAATCCTGTTGAAAAAACCGTTGAGCAGAGTAAAGGAAAACCGAATTGCACTTGAACACAGACAGCAATATTGTATATATTGACAGCAGTACTGAAAGGTAATGAATTTCTATAGTGGATAAAATCTCAAGTTTATCTTACATGTTTTTATTCTATTGTGCTTCTTAATAGCTGTCAGATTATGACAAAAACTGTAGCTTTGAACAATATTTGCCTGTCAGTTGATTGTCAGATTAGTTTAACGAATCTGTTCATGTAGGCAACTTTTGCATGGTAAGCTGCATCCTGCTCCGCTATTGACTCTTCTCTTTTGGTTTTGCCGCAATGGTTGACCTTTGATATGGGTAACATTGCTTAAAGTTGTACAAATCTATCACTATCTGGAAAATTTCTTAATTCCTACATACATACGTCAAGTCACAGTGTTGTATAGAGAGCATACAGTGGTGCCGCTTACCACTGCTCACCATGTGCTTAGATAAAATAGAGCAAAATTGAATCTGATTGTTGCCTCTCCGAGACATCGGGCATGGTGTGCAAATAAGAAGAAGTGAATCTCATTAGACGTAGAAGGCATCTGACCAACTATAAAGTAAGAATCATTTCAACTTGTTTTCATGTAAGTTATAACCGGTAATTTGCATTTGGAATATACTGAAACAGTTTACGTCTTTGCAGTGTCATTAAAGGTTCACTCAAGAGATTTGATTGCCCATTTGAGACTATATAATTATACGTTCAATTCTACATTTCATGTTTTTGCAAGATATTGTAAGGCATGCGAACCAACCAAACTTTGCGAATGGGTAATGAGCGCAGTTGGAAACGTCGACCTGGAGGAGAGGTATGTTCCAGTCGACCTCAGCCTAAGTGAAACTTATCGAATGGAGTAATAGACCGCCGATAAAAGGGCAGAATCTAAACAGGTACTGAAAATCTTGCTGAAATATACACGCTCAAAAATACTACTCTATTTAGAGCAGTCCTCTATTAAAGCCCTACTTACCGAATGCACAGTTCTAATAAAACCTAAACTAATAAGTCTCGACGGTTTATTCCCAGTTGTCATACACGCTATTACTGGTCAGCTCAATATCACGTGCTAAGTACTGATATGCTGCTTGTTACTAGATGAGTGACTTAATTTTTGAAGAAGTCTGGTGAGTCTTGACTGTTGCAAACAAAGAAAAGATGGCCGATCGTAATTCTTCGTTTTTAAAGCAACAAAGAACGATGTTAAATGCAAAATTTAGATTTATCATTATCACCATGGCTGGAATAAGTATGCTGACGCCGGAGTCTGGCAAATAGTTAGAACCATATACTATCAGAAAATGAGGAACCGTATTTATGGCAAACGTGCAAATAATTAGAGACGATAACGTATAGGTGACCCGAACCTGCCTTATACGACGGCAGCACAGTATATGAGGACGCTGAAAAGGCTACCAAAACATTGGAAACTCTGCCAGAAATACATGATATTAGGTTCCAGCGTGTAGTCTGTTAAGCAGTATCTGGTCATGTTTACTTGATATTGTTGCAGACTGGTGACTGCAAGGCTGAGGCCAGTTAGTGCAGCTCCAATAAATGCACCTGAACACGTACAAATAGCAAGCGCTTTTATTGTAAACCATTGGTAAATTCGAATACTGCAGCAGGCAATCAATCTCTCTGTTGAGATAAGTATAAGCATCAGTGTTGCGTAGTATTCTCCAAATATAAATGGTACAACATGCGGTTCCTTAGTACAGGACCAGTTGTCAATGATATCTGTTAGTTTTCCTTGGATCGATAACTGTGTCCGGCGAATTCCTGCAGCAAATGTCGCAAATCCGTAGCAAGAGTCTGCTACGGCTAGACCAAAAAGAAAGCAAAATTCTTTTTTTAGAAACTTTTTTCGTAAAAGAATGGCAGCTATTATCACAGTATTGCTGCCTACCATTAGACAACCTTCCATTGTGTAAACTAACTGCAAGATAAACCTTTCAGTCCACAGGGTCATGTCCTGAAAATACTGTAAAATGATTATACAATTGAATTTCAGTAAGGTTTGAACGACAGGAAACTATAATCGAAATCTACAGTAATGCTGTAATTTTTCAGGTGTCTACCTTTATCTAGTTTTCAATTGGACATAATCTGAACTCTTCCTGTGTCGAATGTCGAAATTTACCAATTTACCAATTTACCAATTTATAAGCTTAAAAAATTTATTAAAACAGCAAAAGCATTTAGAATTATTTTGTCGAAAAATCTAGAAAGAACACGAATATTAGCAGTGAATAAAACACGAAACTAAGATGTCTCAGTACAGCAACTGCGACTGAAAGAACTGGGCCCGAGGTGGCAATCGAACTAACAACAAATTTGCTGAATTCTGCAGTATTGGAAAAGGAGTATTTTACAGTTATAATGTCTTATATGTTAACTGCGTGTGTGTTTTGGGAAACTGCTTGATGAGTTCTTTGGCCCAGATGTGTGTAACTATGCAGAACTAGTGTGGCGTGTTTTGCAGCATAGTTAGAGAGCTCTAAGTTGGTAGAGTTGTTAACCTACAGGTTATGGGCCCAGTCTCGCCGTAAATTCCCAGTCACTCGCCGTGTTTGGGTCCAGGGTTACGTTTCAATATGGCAGAGGAAAAGAGTACTATTGAAAAGCTGGATGGTGCAAAATGGGCGACGTGGAAGTTCCAAATGAAGCGTTTACTGCGGGTTAAGGAACTGCGGGTGTGGTGGGTGGGACTGAAGTTTTGGAAGATAATGCTGCGGGCCGACGGTTGTATCAATGAAAGGTGGAGAAAGCCTTTTTGACAATTGCGATGGCCATTCATCTGTCACAGCTTTACCTGGTGACGTCCTGCGATGACAGTAAGCCCAGGACTGTTGGAACTCCCTTGAGCAGCATTTTGAAAGAGACACTTTGCCTAACAAGCTCTTTTTAAAGAAGCAATATTTCAAGCTGGAAATGGGGGAAGGAGTTTCAGTACAAAGTCACCTGAAAAGGCTGAAAGAATTGACGTATAAGTTGGTAGCTTTGGGAGCTCCTGTGGCGGAAGAGGATCAGGTAGCTGTTTTGTTGTCTAGTTTGCTACCGAGCTTTTCTGTTTTGGTAACTGGGTTGGAAGCTCGGGATTTTGTTAAGCTAAGGTGCGTTCAGCAGGCTATAGTCAATGAGGAGCTGAAACGAGAAATCAGTGATGGTGGTGGCGGCGCCACCAACTGTTCTGAAGCACTTGTGGCCGGCAAGTCTGGCAATAAATTTGCTGGTAAGTGCTTTGGTTGTGGTCGTCAAGGTCATTTCAAAAGCGACTGTCCTAACCGTCAGGGTACCAGAGCTATGGTAACACGAAGTCACATTAGCTGTCGGTGCGACAGGGATACTCACGTGGAGAAAAGAACAGGAAAGCGATGGGGTGTTCGTTTTTCTGGTGTGGGAATGCCTTGTGTGGCGGTTTTACGAAGAAATTGGCAGTTTTGTGACTTTAATATATATATATATATGTATATATATATATATATATATATATATACATATATATATATATATATATATTTGAATTGTTTAAACTAAACTTTTAATAAACTTGGTTGGACGCTTGAAACTGTAAAATAAGTGGGAGTATTGGAAAAAGAGTATTTTACAGTTTCATCACAGTTATATTGTCTTATATGTTAACTGCGTGTGTGTTTTGTGCCACTGCTTGATGAGTTCTTTGGCCCAGATGTATGTAACAATGAAGAACTAGCGTGGGGTGTTTAGCAGTATAGTTAGAGGACTCTAAATTGGTAGTGTTGTTAATTCCTACATGCAGGCTCCCCTTCGAGGTATAACTTAGTCAGACCGGTGTTCGGCTACCCCTATACTGGCTGGGAGTTTAAAGCAGAAACTGTGCCTGAGATTCCATAACTGAGATTGGGTCAATTTCATTTAGCAAGTCCATCCGCAATACCTCAATTATGCACTTACAAGGGCGGAAACTGAAAGAAAAGGGTTTAAAGTTTATATGTTTTTGAAAACGGATGTGTAGAAACTTAGGAGGTAATCTAAAAAACAATTGCTAAAAAGGTGACGTGCTTAGAGTGATGTATAACAGTTAAAAGTTTTTGGATAGATAACTTGCGATAGAAGCATTTCCAAAGATTGTCACAAAAAGTAAAGCTGTTCAGCTTACTTAGCGACGGAGCATATTCAGTATTCACTTGATTACCAAATCGGCCACAGTCGAGGAAATTTCCCAAAATCCGGAATTTTTTGGATACGAGTTATGTGCTTAGAGAGCCTATTACAGTAGCTACAGAATATCTGGTACATTTCATAACCGTCCCACCTATGGGAAAACGCGCCCACAACGGTAGAGAACAATCAGATAAAGTACTGACGGCAACAGTTTACACAGATTAATAATTTCTTTTTATCCACGCTAGCACAATTTAATTTTCTTTTGAATTTTGTGTGCTCATCACAAAACTGGTTACTAGATAATCCACAGACTATGAGAATAGAAAATTCTGTGCACTTACATCAAAGGAATTAGAGAGAAAATGTCATTGGATATTGCATTTCAAAGTAACTTGATCGATTTTGTCTTTACTGTAATTCTGTGAAGTACAGGCGCAAGAATATGAATCTGGTACAGGCTGCAGATTTTAGATTTTACAGTAGATACAATTATAAATACGGCTGCCCAATTTGTTGCTTTGCTCCAATAACTAGAAAGTGACCAATTTAACTACGCTAAATCTTGGAACATACTTTGTCGAAACGATGAAAATGCTCAGGGTAAGTGATGAGTTGTATGTGCCATGATTGCTCATGGTCAACGGTTTATTGATTGATACCACACGTGCAAGGTTTCTCAAAACTACTTATTAATTACTTAAAACTGGTAGACCCTCAAAGTGAAGGAAAAAAAGGGTAGATGTTCTCGTTTAGAGGGAAAAGAGTGTATAGACCCCTTAGAGATTTTACCCAGACATGAGATTTTACCCCTTGGCCCTTATTTAGCCCAGTTTGTGTTATCAGCGTAGGTATCGAGTAATCATGATATAATATACTAATTCAACTCATGATCCATTGTACCAAATTATATCCGGCGAAAACTACCAACCAGCGATGTCCTGTAGAAATTACTAGCAGTAACTTGTATTTTCTACAATAAAAGCTTTGTATTGATCATCTGCAAAACAAGTGTGTGATTCCTGTAGCTTCTAGAGGAACTGCGAATGCAAATCAAAGGAAGGAAGCAGCAAGCAAATTGTCCTTTGAACATTTTCTGTCTAACGGCTTGTCTAGAAGAAAACCTTTTTGGCCAATCTAAGTGTCACCGTGTTTTTGGCTAGCAGTTACAACTAACACAAACGACTTAATCAGCAAGCTCAAATGAGCACTATTGTACCATAATGGCAACTCAGGTTAAAAAATAAAATGGTAAGTTTTCCCATTGGCTCACAAAGCAGCATGCAAGCTGTCTTGCAGATCTTGCAGGGGTATCCTAACTTTTTCTGAAGACGGTCATCTTCGGTTTGTTGGACAGAAATCCGTGTTGAGGTTAATTTAACAAGTTAACTTAATAATAGCAAGAGTACATAATAGATAAGAGTATGACAGTTGTCAAGCCTTCTCTTATCAGCAGCAGGTACATGCTCTGCGCGCTAACGGCTGACCGCCCCCCCCCACAAACGTGTACCCAGTACACGTTTCTGTACGCTCACTCGTCGTATCTTTACGTGTTAAAGCTCGAAAACACAACGCCTGCGTGCGTCCAATTTGTGTCTGCTTCGAGTTTTAGAACGCAAACATAGCGTGCAAATTTCTTTGAAGTGAGCATACACGTTTGTGGGGGGGTCAGCCGTTAGCGTGCAGAGCATGTACCTTGAGCTGATAACAGAGAGCTTGCCTGCTGTCACACTCTTATACATTATGTACTCTTTAATTTCTGAATCTTCGATATAATTACTTCTTCAATGCCAGCCATGTCATAAAACATGCGTTGCTTTAGTTCACGCATTGCAGTTTTCTTCGTACGTAAAGCATAGATTAATTTTTCAGAATTTTTAGGGGATATTTAGTAGGATGTGTGGAAAAATCATATTAGGGAGCTGTCAAGACCACCCAAATTGCAATTGAAGACGCTCTTTAGAAGGTTAAGCTTATACTTAACCTGAAACGACCAGAAAAGTTGCCACCTTCAATGAAAATAAAAATCAGGATAAAAATCGAAAATTCACAATTCACAATTCACAAAAACACTGCTTTGGACGAGCGGTAGTGCGGTAGGTTGAATTTTCTTTAACATCGACTATAATAGTTGAATTGCTCAATCGTCTTAGGTGCTCAACCAAAGCATAAAGTTGTTTTATAAAATTCATCTTGTAGGAGTTTTCCACATTTAGGCTTGGCGTTAGGGTTGAATTCCAGAAAATGTAGGATTGACTCATTCTGATTAAGACAGTCCCATAAGGACCGGACAGAATTTGAGCTTACATTCTCAGCTTAATCTCCGGACAGAATTAAAAATTAAAAATAAAAAAATTAAAACTGTGCATGGTTTTGGCCTCTGGAGTATTGTCTTTTTTACCTACATTTGCCATGGGCCAGTTTTGGTATTAATGGCTACATTAGGTACATGTGTATGGTGGCTAAACTTTTGGCCTCTGCCTAAGAATTTGAAAAGGAATTTTGGACATAATTTAAAAGCAAATAAAGCTCCAAAAGTCTTCTACGTTGGCTTTGCCAAGCAGGTTAGGTTCTGCTTGAACTGTTTTCAGAGGGATGAATAATGGATTTTTTGAAAAGGTTAGGTCAGGACAGCCAGATGTTGTCTAGATAAATTAAGACAGAATTCCACCTGGACATATTTCTGACACATACCTCACTCCCAGCGACTGCAATGGTCGGAGCCGCGACGTCAGACCAACTTTTAATTACCTTCTTCCACTTTCTCCGTATGTTTGAGGAATTTTTATTTCTTTTTGTGAATCAAGAATTACAAACAAATTGGCTCTGATTGTAGGATTCGGCTCATAATTTTAATCTAATCTTAAATAAAATTAGCTATAACATTTAGAATAGCCTGTGCTGCTTTAATAAACAAAACATGTTTGAGCCAACACAAAAACTTCCTATCTTAGCTCCTGATTTCTAAATTAGAATCGGGGCTGCACGGTTTTTTGATAGCTACGAAAAAGCATACACTGAGTTACGTGGACATAGCCTAAGTCATGTTAACTGATCAGTGGTCACTTAAACACAGTCCAGAAAGCATACTACTATGGTAATTCTTGTCAATGGTCAAGCTACAAAACATGATATTTAACTAACTAATGATTGCTTGGATATAAATAAGCAAAAAGCTAACTTGCTTAAAGCTAACAAAAGGCTAGCTTTAAAAGAGCTGACTGTTTTAATTACAAATGTTCTGCAGAAAAAAATCATAAGCTAAATCATACGACTTCTCTTCTCGCTACGTAGTTGATCGGATCCGCATACTTTATGTCAACGCTAGTGCTAAAAGATAGTTGAAGCTGTAAATTCCATATACACTTCATTGACAACAGGAAAACTACAAAATGGTGTAACAGTGGTACCCTAATCCTTTATACTACTGCTGCCAAGAGTACATATTGATAATAAACTGTGATAGCAGGCGTGCTCTCTGTTATCAGCTGGAAGACCAAGCTCTGGAGTGCACGCTAACGCCTTACCCCCCACAAAAATGGGTGGGTACCCAATAACCTTCCCCTACATCAGATCAGACCCCAGTCAACCACCCACCCCCACAAATCAGAGCCTAGGGGATTTCACTAGGGCTTGATTTGTGGGGAGGGGTAAGGCGTTAGTGTGCAGAGCATGGTTTTCCAGCTGATAACAGAGAGCACTCCTGCTATGACACTGTTATCATTATGTACTCTTGCTGCTACTGTATCTAAACTTTACTAAATCTTTACTCTAAACACTTTATTGATACCTACTTCCAACCTGTCTTGGATCACAAATTTCCTGTACGAGACATGGTGCGGGTGCGTTATCACCAATTCGCAGACAAACTCTAGGGAATAATTCCAGTGGCTGTTAGCTGTGAAATTCCAGTGGCTGTTAGCTGTGAAATTCCTGTTCCAATTGGTTTATTGCATTGAAAAGCGAACTAGCGAGTCCATTTGCATTAGATGTTCTGAAATGTCTGATTTAGTTTTTAGCATTGGGCCGAATTGGTTTTGCAAGACTAAATTGTATGTACGTTTACTTTAGGTCAGCCTTTTATTGCAAACGCAGATATAATACGTGTCATAACTTCTCAATCTCCATCCATCAATTAGAGATGATTAATCTAATCTGGGATCAATTGAACTGTACACTCCCCCTTCAACTCCTTTAGGGGGGATAAAGTTCAATTGGGGACACTTGTATTCATAACATTCATGTTTTTGCGAATACGGAATTAAGTCTTAGTCAGTTGTTGCTGGTTTATAATTACTTCAAATATTATTATTAATTTTATTCTTCAACTAAAGTTTGCTTAGCTTTATTTTATTTTACACAGAATAAAGCTATGTACAATTGCAGGAATAAATTGCACATACAAGAAACTAAAGTTTCACTGGAATGTCTCTAATTCTTTATTAATACATACATATGTATATAAACATTATTCTACCATTTTTATTTTGAGAAGTGGTAATTAGACTATTCGGAAATGTTACTAGTTTATCTTGTTAGCTTGTTTTGTTTTATGAGCATGAAAATCTTGGTTGTCTGCAAGTTGTCCTTGCCTTCGTGAGAAATAACAGATCTCCACTGGGCATTAGTTTTACAAATACTATAAGAAATGAAGACATTGCGCAGCAATGGACCAAAAATCTGTTCCTAAGTATTGTATTACACCACGCACTAAAGACTGCAAGGTTTAATATTTCTCATTTATGGAAGGGCTGCCTGAGCGGATAAAATCTGGTTGGGTTTTAGTAAAACCGAATCTTGCATTCTGAAAAGGAAGACCCCTGGCACTACTGGTTTCTACGGAGCCACGAACGAATAGTGAAGACACAAATTTGCACCCTAGATATAAGTTTGTCAGGCTAAAGTTCGATTGGTACTCACTAAGGTCAGTTGCGCTTAACCCGTTTTTCGATACAGCTTTTTATGAGCTTATTATAAGTATTATATATATATATATATATATATATATATATATATATATATATATATATATATATATATATTCATCTTTATATACATCTTAAGTGAGCAAATGAAAAGTTAAATAAAAAAACGGATTTCTTGTTTGCGACCCAAAAACCATCATTATGAAGCTTTACAGCGAAAACTGAAACAAATAAGTTTTAGTTCCTTTTGGATGCCCCCTTGCTGAGCAAAAAATCTAATGGTATGAAATTGAAAAATTTTGCGATATTTGAACTCTGCGTGTTCAAAGACATACCCATATAAAATTTCTGCTCATTTGATCAAGTTCTGCAGAATCTGAGGCTTGGGGCTTATCTGAGCAAAGCCCCTAATTTTAACTTTTGCGTTTTTGCAGTTGTATGTTTTAGTGACAATTTAGCCTACTTTGTTGCTAGCCTTTTAGCAGTTTTATTTTGCGCTTTAATCTCCTTTTGCAGAACGCAAGCAATCAAGTTCTTCTAAGATTGTCAATGTTTGTCTCTGTCTGAAAGCGCTAGAAACCCAAGTTACAGCCGGGAAAAACGCTGCAGCTGACGAGCACTCAATTGTGCTAACCAAACATGAAATTGGAACAACTGTTTGTGACATAACAGTTTTTTATGTTAGCTTCTACTGACTTTTGTCAATGACACTCACATGTTATATTTTATTTTGTATTTCTGGTGCAGGTCTCAGTAGCATATGTGTAACGTCATCAATTCATAACGTACATGCAATCTTGAGTAGTATTCAGTTAGTTTCTTTTGGCAAGTTTTAGAAATATGTAAATAAAAGCTGTATTGAGGTATATATAAAAGTTCAATATATATGCCTTTTGAAGCAATAAGACCCAGTTTTTCGAATATCTGCTCAATTGTGTCATATGTAACCATAATCACGTAAGCACAGAGAGTCTCCGGAGGCAGAAAACGTAAGACAACACTTTAACTCTCATTAAATCACAATTAGGCACAACATATCTCACTGAGGCACAACTAGTATCACCCAACCAGAGGAAGATTTTGAGATTAAGTAATTAATGGAGATTAATTATTAATATCATTAATTAATCATTAACGGTGATTAATGTGGAGCAATGGCAATGTCGCATCTTCACTACTCAGCATAGTCATTGAAAGCACACACCCAACCTGACCCTGTATCAAAAACAGCTACCTTACTATTCAAATCCAGCGTTTCTGGAAGTTTGACAGGAAACTCAAATTCAATCATTATGTACATTCAAAAAGTGAAGGAACGCTATATGCCAATTCTTGGGCAGCGGAACTTGAGGAGTCTCAAACAACGATCTCAGGATAATCTACATAACTTATATAAGATATTACTGCTGCTGCTGTTACTGCTTTAATATTCCATGGGATCTTGGTCCCCCTCTCTGCATACCACTAGGGAGGCACAGCTGGAACAAATACAGAACACAGCAGCCGGGAAAATGACAGGATTCCTCAGATCTATCCCGGTGGGATATCTACAGCTGGAAGCAAACCTTCCTCCAATCAAGCTGAGAGTAGGCTATTGGATATGAAAAGCAAGGCTACTTCCTCCAGATAACCCAAACGGTAGCTGCATCAACCGATGTCAGTCAATGGCTGAAGTAGCAAGATTGGGACTGAGTTTCTGAAATTTTTGTGGTTTACGAGATCTCCCAGTCAAACCTCTGATGGTGCCGGCACCCTGCTCTGCCTACATCGCAGAAGCCGCTGTCACTTTTGCTGACGACTTTGAAGAAAGCTTACCTCCACAGAAGCTGTGCAGGACTTAGGCAAACTTAGGACTGCAATGCTCTCCACACTCCACATCTCAGCTGACCCGGCTTATCAAATCTATGGAGTGATGGCTCAGCCTAAAACTCAAAACTCTGCAACAACGGAGTACAACAACACTCATCTTTAGTCGAGACGGATCGCAGCTGGCATCATTAAGCTCACCTGCTGGCCCGCTGTGCCATTGTTTCAGAGCGGTGTGAATGCAATCAAACTAGGACTAGGCTGGCTAATAGAAAATGGAATCTACCAGCCAGTAATCAGGGTATTCACTGATTCTCAGTCCGCAATCAACCAACTGAAATCAGGTCAGGTGGCATAGAAACTTGCCATCTCAATAACATATGGAAGCTCATCAAGCGGTTAAGCGATCGAGGAAACCATATACAGTTCCAGTGGATACCTAGCCGAGTGAGACTGATGGGCAACCAACTGGCGGATCCTGTGGCGAACACAGCACCTCAGCTGTACTAAGCTGAGAGGGCAGTAGATTTTGCCCCAGACATACCCAGAAGCCAAACCGGTGAACCCGATACTTGAAGTGACCCTAAACAAGCACCAACAGACAATGCTATCTCCAACTACGATGTAAAGGGCACAGCTTAGTCATCCAGTCCTATAAATATGCGATTGGAAATGTCGATTCCCCTGTCTGCCCTAACTGTAGCCTAGCGGACGAGAACCTGAGCTACCGTAACCGTAGCATGCCCTGCACTGATGTAGGCCCGGAAATCCTGACTTGGTGATAACCCCTCTCTGGAGGTCCTGGTGGAGAAGCCTTCCCGGGTCATTGGCTACATACTGGATGAGGGGCGGACTCCACCGCCTCGGCGATAGTGAGCTTGCTCAAAAGGAAAAAAGAAGAAGAATGATTCAAGAAATTTGTGCGAAACATTTAAGGGAATCGTCAATTTACAAGAGCTAAGAATACAGTTATTGCTCCTAGATGTGGAATTGTGAAAACTGGAAGGTATAAGGTTTAAAAATTTAGTTTTAAATCTAATTTAATTCAAAAAACTTAAATTAATGTTTTAAAATAAAACTAGAACATTTGGTAGTTATGAACCTTACAATTAGTTTCACGTCAGTATTTTCTTGATTTCAAATCACTTATACAATACTACTGCGATTTTTTGGCTCACAGAGAATTTACAGGAATTCCAATTTTAGACATATGCAAAATATAAATTTGAATTAGAGTCGGAATTTGAAATCACAGATCCTTTGTATTCTTCAATATGGTTAATTTGGTGGTTAATAAGATGGTTAATATTCTGAGAAAATAAATATTAGGTGTTAAAGTGTGAGATCAAAGGTTCTGAAGCTTTTGCCTTTAGTTCTATTAGAAACCACTATTTCCTGAAAATGCTTAACAATTTTTGCCAAAATTTATTTTGCTTATCATTTTCGCTCTCCTACATATGAATTACTTCGCTTGCTTATTAACTCAAAGTCAGGATCTACACTTTGCTTTCTAAATAATTGTTCTTTCTGCATCTCTGCTCTCTATCAAGTTTTAATACCGTCTTTGGTTTTTCACTCGAGAGTGATTTTAATCAAAAGTGCATACTCACTACTCTATCTATTACAGACTAATACTATCTGATTCACGCTGCTGCTTATTCTCCAAATAGATTCCAAATAGATAATACCTTCCCATATTTATCTCGAACCTATCTAATGTTTGGGGGTTTTCGTCTATATTTCTATTCCTAAATGGTCAATTTGACGAGGCCGAACTTGTGGGAGGGTTAAGCTTGCGTGTCAAACAAGTCCATGTGCAAAATATACAAGCACAGTCCGACCCCAGGTCTGGACTCCGTGCACTGATAGGGGCGTGGTTAGAGAAGGTTTTATCTGTTAAGGGTGCTGATAGAGCGCCCTGGTAGCAGGGCCTGCAATTCTGCACATTCTTTTTGTAGACTTCAGGTTGCACATCATTACGTTTTGTGTACTCTTGGTATGACTGTGAAATTTCTAGAGGAAGTAGGTCAAGAAAGCATAACTGTCAGTGTACTTACATAATGCTTATATATATGCTAAAATGCTTCAGCTAAATGACCCATAAACAGGTATTCCTGTGGTGGCTGCTTCAGCTCTTATTTCGCCATGTGGTTCCGAAACAAATCACTGAATATCAGCGACTCTACAAGGATTTATTTAGCAATTATAACAATGATCTGTTGCCAGTTTTGTCTCCAAATGATACAGTGCATGTGACACTGACTCTGAGATTGCTGAAAATTCTGGAGATTGTAAGTTTTGGTATGCAACTGCAATATAGCTTTATCCTTATGGGACCTTCTTAGGCATAAGGTTCTATTAGTTGCGCAACCTCTACTAGATGCTATTCCTGTGGTCTAGGTGCAGTTCGCTTGCATAAACTAGTTGAATGAAAAATAATTTTCGGTAAGATAGGTAAGATAAAGTGATTATCAGTTAACCTCATTTGTTGACAGTTTATCATAAAATTCTGTTGAACTGTGGGCTTTAATGTTGGTGCTCACAACTGCAGGATTGCCAATCCAGCAGGTTGCGCTGCTGTAGTGCTATGTCAAACAAATCTGTCGAGTCGATCTGCAAGATTTTACGCAGTTGACCCAGGTTTATTTCAGTTAAACAATAGCAAACCTCAGACACTACATATTTGATTTGGAAGACACTTTCTATAATTCGCAAACGTATTAGCTGACAACAGGAAAATTTTACTTTTGTCTTTAGTGCTACTCTTAATGAATTTTGTGGTAATTTATCGTGTTAGTCATGTACTCCTATCTCACTTTCTGTATTCTAGAATGAAGTTCATCAGCATTTTTCTTTCATTGCCAATGTTGAACAGGTAAGGGGTTATTCGTTTGTGGGTCTGGCTAGTTGAAGTTGTCTGATGACAGATATTATATCAATGCGTGAACTTAATTTCGTCTGGAAGTGGAAAAACAATTTGGATCGGAAAGGCTGAGAGTTGTTAAATTTGTCATCGCTCCGCTTGAGGATCTAAATTATAGAAATTCAGGAGCTCTAAGATTGTTATTTTATGTGAATGAATTAACAACGATTGATAAAAGAATACTAGTTTCTCTGACTTTGGACTTTATTTATTTAAATTTATGTTCTAAATTTTTGGCAGATAGAACCACAGGATTGGTCTGAGCATAAGGGGGTCAAAACCCCTTCCCCAGGCAAGGTCCAAGCACTTTCTCTGCCAAGGGCAAGCGCTAGAAACGTTTGCAAGATGCAAGCAAACAAAGCTGAAAAGCGTCGGGTTTTGCACTGAGTTATAAAGAATTTTGGGCATCGCCAAAATATGTAGATAATTATGTTATCTTATTATGAAAATTGATTTGATGTTTTGGTAAAAATTAAATTGTTGAAAAATTTTTGAGAAATTGCAAATTATATTACTATTAACATAATCTTTGCGAACAATTACTTTAATTTATGTTCCTAATACAAGCCCCTCAAAAATTTGCTATTGAGCTACAAGCCCTCTCAAAAGTTTCTAACGACAAACTCTGGAACTCGACCCTGTGTTAAAGTATGATTAGAATCATATGGATACAACCATGTTTTTACAGGTATGGAATGACAAGCTTTTGACCTGGGCTTCGGAAGACTACGTCGGTATATCTGAGCTGAAGGTTGACTCTCAGAAAGTATGGTTACCAGACGCATTACCTGCAGAAAGGTAATTGCAGGAAATTGTCGACATATGTTAGGGAATCGTAGTTTATGTTGGTGGAGGCCATTTGTTTGCCTGAAGCATGTCCAAATCTACTTAAAACGTCAACATATTAAGATCAATGTATCAGGAGCATGTAATTGTTGAGTCGGTGGGTTCATCTACATTCGGGTAGCGTCAGTTTCGTCAAGTTTTATTCATCCATGAACGATGTTACAACTGTGATTCAGAGCATTTAGTTTTCGAAAATAGTCTTCCTTTAAAAAGTGTATTTGCCATAATTACTAGCAGCTAAGTGACCAGGAATTGATTAAATCAATACCTGTTTAACCTACTAAAGCAGTTTTGACTACAACAATCTATACGTTTTCGCATGAACGGGTCGGTGGCCAAAGGAAATTTCTACGATCCCCACAAGCGATGAATTTGATCCGAACTTGTCTCGTATCTGTGTTGTGCCGTGCTGTCATTCCTTCACTTTACGGAACACAATGATGACAACATCGCTTTCTGCATTTATATTGTAATTCTAGATATTTAACTCAAGTTTCAGTTAATTGGGGCAATTACCATCGTTTTGTGTGTTTAGTGTCTATCTGAAGGTTAGTGATACTGAGTATGCGTCCAAGGTTAGTATCACTTCTGATGGAAACATTACTTATGCGAAAATGGCCATGTTCCATTTGTCTTGTCCGCTGAATTTGATACCATTTCCATTTGATGAACAGATACGTTATTATAAATTGTCATTCATTATAAAGTGTCATATATAGAAATTGTCGAATCAGCAAATTTTCATACTTTTCTGACAATTAAATATAGACCGTTGATCTTTAAACATAATTTTTCAAACTTCAGAAACTGCCAAAATTCTTTTTGTGCGGCGATATAGAGGTTATATGGGCGGGGAGCATTTCCATGGATTTGGCTTTACAGCTCATAATGGTTCAGAGGGTGACATGAGCCTTCGCGAGTTTGCCTCGGTTTTTGTCGCGACTGAAACGTTTAGCTGTAGCCAAGAAAGGGTGCCTCTGTAGAAGGTGAAAAGTCTCGTGCTGCTCAAAAGCTGCAAAGGTAGCCTTCCTTGGCCCTGCAAAAGCGAGTGATACTCCTTCGAAATTAGCTATGACAAACAGAACATGCCAAACCCATTTTTATTTGACTTTTAGCATTTACTGTTTCTAGATTTGTCAAATGCGGTTCTCATCATGGTCTTACTCAGCAGAAAGTTTGCTATTAACTGTTAACGACCCTGATTTGTCCCTTTACAAGGAAAATTCGGGTTGGGACCTAAAGAGCGTAACAGCCGAGAACCAGATAGTCTTCTATCCTTCCTTTTCAAATCCATTCTTCGACGTTTTGATTTCGTTCCGATTGAAACGGAGACCAAAATTTTATGTTTACAACATGATTGTGCCAAGCCTTTTGATCGAGTTGTTGGCCATATTTGGCTTGTTTACTTTTTCTGCTGGTTCGACCAGTATCGATAAACTGTCACTTGGAATGACTGCATTATTAGCTTTGGCCGTGATGATGCTGATTGTGGCAGATAAAGTTCCTCCGACTGGCCACGCCATACCGTTGATAGGTAGTGACTATGTGTGTTTGTAACTACGCTGCTAATCTACCTCTGCATCAGTAACTACACTATCACTAATGCTGATTTTATAGTTCCAGCCGCGAGCAGAAGAACTTATATCAACGTCCTAATGCGTTCTTGAATATGAATTCGTTACAGTTGATTTTAATTAGCTAAAACGGCATGTTAGAATCAGAAGCGTCAACGCTAGTCGACGCGCGTCTAAATGCGTTAGCGACTAAGGCAACTATGGCGCAATTTTATTAAATGGTTCAAGATTCAACGCATTGACTTATTTAATTTATCAGACTATTTTTTAACCTTCGTTTAAAACTAATTGATTATAATCTATTTAATCTGCCACCAAAGAAATATTAATTCTTAAATTTTTAATCAGTTTCATTGGTCTAACAAAGTAAGCTAAAAATTAACTAGCGTTGAATACAGATCTTACTAATATCCTTAAAAAATAGCCATTACTTTGGTAGGATAAGATGAATTCCTTGGCTTTTTAAGTGGTGGTTTAATTGGCTATAATAAGCATAATTACATTAAAATTTTAATTGTTTTTATCAAGTTTAACCAGCTTACCTTTTCACTAGAGAGACTAAAATCTAGTTCCTTTAACACGAGATTCATTTTCTTGAGCTTGGCTTCATTTTAATTAAACGGCTTAATCTTTCAAGAAATTATGGCTTTGCTAGAAAATAATATTGCTCTTAGTACAAACAGCATGTACGTGGTATCGTCCATATCTTGCCATCTAATGTCAACCAAATACAATGTTATTTTTGACCTTCCATTTTATTTAGATTGCAAAGCAAGAGCTTTGTTGTTCTAGGAATATATTTTATGGCCCTGATAAGCTTGCTCCTGATTGGGTCCATAGTGTCGGCTGTTCTAGTAGGGCTTAATGATAATACGAGCTGTCCTATGCCACAAACCCTACGGCGACTCGTTGCACAAGTGAAATCGAAAAATAAATTAAATAAGTGGGAAACTATCGGCGCTGCTAAGACAACTAATGAAACTACAGCAAAGGAAGAGCAAAGCTCCCTGGTCAAACCAAATTTGGAGGTTTGTATGTGTTGGTTATAGATCGCAATACATCACCTGTTAGCTGGATAATTAGATATTTTCAGATAAAACTTTCAGCGATTTTAATATTTATTGAGGAAATATCGGTCATGTTTCCTATGTTTTCACTAATGAATGTTTGGCAGCTACAAGTTTTCTAATTTTCCTGCTGAAGCATTTGACATGAAAGTCTTTCAATTGTATGATTAAGGACGTATTGAAATGCTACAAATCCAAATTCCCATTTGTTTCATTTCATAATAGATCAATAAGTGCTCTGAAGTTGCTTCAAACTGTTTGTGATCGACTTGTTTGTATTTTCAGATGAAGTCAGCTACAGGTCTTGTGGTGAGTAGTAGAAAGAATGATACCATGGACTCACTGGAATTTAAATTGCAAGGCGGCCTAGACAGAAATGCAGAAAATGATCACGCAGCCAATATTCGGCACTGGAATTCCTTCTTTAAGCTGTGTCATACGATTTGCTTTGTTCTGTTCACCTTGATATCCTTACTATTTACACTTTACGTCCTTTGGCAGTAGAATGCTCTACGACAATGTTGATTGCCAATTCTATGTATACTATATTTTTATATCAACCAAATGCTGACTGGGTCTTAGGCTGTTTTGAGTTGGTTTTAAAAGAGTGCGATTAATTCTTAAGACGCAAACATTCTTATCATTCTGAAGCTGTGCATTCGTGTTCTCACTTAAACCAAAACTCGAGGCAGGATTCACAATCTTAACGACGTGCAGTTTTTTTAACACCACAAAATGATGTGAGTTGTAACACGTTATGCTTAAGGTACGAATTGAACGATAAAGACCTTAGATTACAACAATGATTTCCAATGATAATTTGAACGTCTGTGCAATTGTGTGGAAGATCAGGCTTCACACTACGTTACAGAGAACTTTATTGCCTTCCCATTAACCAACCAATTAAAGATGGACTACTGGGCTTATCACAACCTGTGGTAGACCGAGCGATAGGTGCTCAATCAGCGGATGCGAAAGCGTTTTTGGCAGCAGAGACTCGGCCGTCAAGTAATTTTGGAGTGGATGCAAAAAGCTCTGAAAGATCACACCGATTTGACATTATTCCATGCTATACCCTTTATGATTCGCAAAAAAGGTGCGAGAACGTTTCACAACGAGCAGAATATACCACAGGAGGAGACATATACATCACGAGGACACGTATATACCATAGGCGTTATCAAAGTGAGAGTCAATATGTGCCCAAGAGAAACGCAGAGGCTCATGTTAGCCTTTTACATGTTGTCCTCTACTTATTTGGATGCTGGCTCATACTAAACATTTTAAATCTTGTCCTTGTCACATTTAATTGTTGACCATCACAGTTCATATTAACTTTTCCCTGCGACTGCAAGGAGCATTTTTCCTACTTGTAGATAACACTATAACCAGGAGTACATAATAGTAAGAGTAAGAAACTGTTGCACTAGCATGTACAAATCATGCTAGGTATGCTCGGTTCATTAGCTCGGAATACCCCCGTAACTTCCGGGGGGTCCCACTTTGCACTAACTACACGCTTTTATATAAAAATATAAAATTGTTACAGAGATATAATTGTTACAGATTACATTCCGTCGGAGTTTTGTATTAAGCAACAATTTTTATATCATCGGAAAGAGCAGAAAAATGCTACAAAGTTGTCGAATTAGTTTTTTAATTGCATTAAGCTAATTAAGGTTCTAATTAATTAATTAAAATAAGTAATAAATTTCCTACCATAAACCTTAGGCCAATGGGCCAATCAGAGAGAAGGCACATGAAAGGGAGGGGGGGTCCCGAGTTAATGAATCGAGCATACCTAGCATGATTTGGACTTGCTAGTGTAAGAGTTTCTTACTCTTACTATTATGTAGTCATGCTAATACTAAGAAACTTCAGAAATGTTAAAATTTTAGACTTGAGAGAGGAATAGAGTCTCACAGCACTTTTAAAATAATAACGCAGTTTTAGCTAAGACTGAAATGTATTTAGTTTAGGAAAATTATAGAAATTGCAGTTTGCATTGAATTTGCAAGAATTGCAATTTTAATTGCAAATACATTGCAAATAATAGTTATCATATAAGATACAATATTAATCCGCAAAAATACCGGCTCATGTTTAGTAGCAGTGATGTAACTTTACTTTGATGCAACCATGCATTTGTTGTTAACTACTGCTTTAGTGCTTTATACAGATTTACAGTTATTAGTGCTTAAACGTTTAAATCGTGAATGAAAACATGAAAACGCAATGTCTAAGGTTCCGATTAAATTTTGCAGCAGTAGGCATAATTCCACTGCTGAGATTTGGAGTAGACGCAATTCCTTTTTAGTTTTTCCAAATAAGAGTAGGCATATTTCCAGTTTCTAGTTTTGACGTTGAGTATGCAGATTCCACTAGGTACAAGTGGAATAAACTATACGGTGGCCCCAACGCAACGGAAATTGCAGACAAACTGTTTCCAGGCAGTTTTCTATTGAACATAACTTATATATGTCTCTTTGCGCAATTACTAAGCTACCAAACATTTTAGTTTTAGCCTCTTCTTGGTGCAGGATTCATGCAAGCATGGCCACAGCCATTTGAGCAACAAAATTGTCCTGGTACGCAGTCTCTGTCGGAAGAACATTGTTCGTCACATGTTCCAAAACCTGTTGGTTTGGGGCAACGCGGTCCAGGAATTTCTTTGCAACTGTCTGAAAATATATTTTATTAGAAGTACTGCAGAATAATGAAAGGGAGTATGCTAAAGCAATAAAAAGTTAAATGAAAATGCCAGCTGCGCATCCAAAACACTATTGATTGGTATGAGATCAGTTAAGTATAGCGATATAGACAGGCCCGGGTCAGGAACTTTCGGAGCTTGCGGTTTTATTAGAAAAAATACTCTACAGTTTGGGAAAGAATTTAGACTTAATGTTGATACGACTATACCTGCGTGGCCAAGAGCGTCAGTGAATTAAACTGAAGGGGGTGGTTTAGCCATCATCTCAGTCGCTAAGGTAGTATAGTAATATCTCTTTTTATTCTGTCGGTATTTGTCTTTTACAACTTACTACATAGGAAACCGAAACTCTTGGCAATGTTCTATGCTTAATAACCGGTATATTAACGAATAAGACCCTGAATTGGTTGAATCTCGTTTTGGTATATTTGACGAGCCGAACTCCAGCAACTCCAAGTTCCCACATTTCAAAGCTTAGAACCTCGACCGCAATCGACAAGACCTTTCAAATGACACAAATAGGATATCAATTGCAAAAAGTTTGGTTTGGGCCAAACTTGTCGTCTCGTCGTCTCGCTAACGAATAAATAATACTGCCTTTCATTTATCTAACCAGATGTAATACTGGGGGGGGGGGCTACGAACGATTTTGCCCAACTTTTTCCGAGAAACCTACCTTTTGACATATGATTAGTTAACATATCGAGGTTAAATAGTCCGTGTGGGCATTATTATATCGAACACACACACGCCGTAGAAATTTTGGTTCGAAAAGTGGGTTTTTCGTAAAAGCAGTTTTGAACTCTTGTGGATTAACGGTTTGACCAATTTTGAAACCTTTTTGCCACGAATGTTAACTGTTATTAATACTAAATATTAAGAGAATTCCGGCTTTCGAGCGTTGTTTCCTTCTTTAGCAATAATAGGTCAAAGTTTGAAATTTGGCAAAAAGTTGCAATGTCACCGTGCGGCGTTTTTGATCTAATAAAATTGGCAGCCCCTAGCCTACCCAGCTTTCTACCAATTATTAGGCTCTAATAGGGGCAAACTGTGGGTAAGTTTCGAGGGCTTTGGTTTTCTGGTTCCTGTGCTAGCAGACCGTTTGTTAAGAAATAACCCTTATTAATGGTCTGAAAAGCTAGCTAAACACTAAACGGAATGGGGTAAACAACATTTTGACTCCGCTTAGCGAGGTTATTTGACTTGCTGAAGCTGAATATGAAATTAGTTTTCGATATGGCGCTTCCTTCGTTCAGTATGCGCTTACAACTGTCGTAGATCTTTTTGGAGCGATCGCCATCCATACTTTGAGAAATCACTCTAGCATTTCTAAACATTGAAGCGATGGTTTAGTGACCTACCTTCCTGCACATCCTGACACACTAACTGGCCTGTAATGTGCAAAGTTTCAGCCGATTCTGGCACAGTACTTTCACTTTGGAGTAATTGACTCACATCTTTGAAATGGCACCAAATAACAGCGACAATTTCGATAATGGGTTCTAGCACTGCGAACGCAGGGATTCACGAAATCATCTTTACAAAAGTAAAGGCAGACCTTGGGGTACTAATTAGAGCAAAGTTGGGTTCATTTGATAAACCCAGCTCATTGGACGTTAGTTTACCTCCACCCATATAGACCTACAACACTCAAAATTTCGCACTTTGATTGTATCGCACTGAAAAGAATACAATGGCCAAGAGATTATTTTACACGATATCAAAGCACCATATGCCAGAACTATTTTTGGAAAATTTGGGTTCCGTACCTTGCACAAAGCTATCAGGGAGACGCGAAATTTGTGTATATACGTGTCACGTCGAGCTTTGGACCGACAACACCAATTTCTGATGGCTGCGCAGGACGCTACGCTGCATGGAATTCTTTGAAACTTTAAACTACTTTACACTTAACCTAATAGTATTATGTGGCAAAAGACTAGCTAGCTTTTCCAACATCGAACTTTTAGTGAAATTCGCAGCCCCTCCCCCTTAAGGACCATTCTTGACCCACATACAATTAGTTGCAGCTCACCAAGTTTGCATCTCATAGAAATAAAAGATTGCTGAAATTGGAAAACTTAAAATACAAAACTTAAAAGCTTTCTTTTCAGACCTCGATACTGTTGTAGAATATAAAAGATATTGGTGTGTTAATCTGATTGCATGTAGTAATCTAATCCGTAGTATTGCCTATTGTCGTGATTCATATATCTGAACTAGTTAAGGAATGGCAGATCAGTAGTCAGTTGGGGTGTGAATTGTCGTATGGGTAGGTCGTCTGAGAATTGTGATCCGGTCTGCCATTTAGATAGTGGGTTTTGACATTGTCGTTTATATCTTTTGGGTCGAACTTTGACGCTTATTGGAACATTGCCCTTATTTTGATCACCTGAATAAATGCCTGTATTTGATATATGATTTATTCTTTGTGTTGAGCGAGCCCTTAAATTTCTATCAGACTTGATAAATAACACCAGACAACTTTATCATGTAATCAGGACATCACACACCTTCGACGAGAACTTTCACCTACAGCCATTCGCATATTTTAGTAGAAATTTTCTTTCTTTCTTTCTTTTATTTCTTTCTTTTTCTTTCATTTTCTTTCTTTCATTTAATTTCTTTCTTTCTTCCTATTTCTTCCACTTTCTTGGCTGCCCACTGAAAATGATTGACGGACAAAAGGTATAAAGTTACACTCAAAGGTCAAGTCTATGTTTCGGCCTGTTTGAGGCATTAAATTATGCGCCTTAAGTTGTTGCTAACTTGAGAAAATGAGGGTGTCCTCACAGAACCAAACAAGCAGGGTGTGTGTTAAGTCAAATGTTGATGTAATTGAAAGTGACAGTTGTTTGATTGATGGCAAAGTTTAAATTTATTCACTGGACAAAATTTCTTTCTTTTTCTTTCATTTCTTTTTCTTTTCTTTCTTTCTTTTATTTCTTTCTTTCTTTCTTTCTTTCTTTTCTTTAAACTGAAATAAGCGAATAGCTGTATTACGGTCTGTCATATCGTGTAACTAGCACCAGGGTTTCATACCCGACACTATCACAACTATCTCTTCGCTGACCGAGAGCTTTTTGTCTTTTAATTGGTTAACTTTTCAATCCTGCAATTTACACGCATGGAAATTTGAATGACCGCTGTGCATGGCTTTGCACACTGAAACTCTCTCAGAGACCCGGGTCAGGTTGTCTGCTACCACTAACATGAAGCATTTCACCGAAATCGATCATCTTAGAAAAAGTTAACAAAGGAAAAGTGAAATGTGAACATCAATAGGAATATAAAAACATACTCGAAATTATTGGTCAAAATTCGTCACCAAAATATCTCAATGCTCAAATTGCCAATCTAATAAAATTTACATTTACTTCGTTTGTGCCATTTCATAGAAAACTAATGAAAAAGCGCCTGCCCTACAGTCACTAAGGCGAAAGGCTTAGTCCGAAACAGGAGAGAGCCAATGGGCGCATCCATCCTTCGAGGATCCGCCTGCCAGCCCGCGTTTACCTCATTTTCTTGATGCTTGCACCATTTCAGTTACTGCTAATGTCAGAGGGTCGTGTGTTGTAATTAGTACTTTGTTTAAAATTTGGACATGAAAAGTTGTAGATGCATTTACACATACCTTTTTCTCTGCGCTAAGAACTTAAAAGGCATTACCTTCACAGCGATATTGCGGACATGGTGTAGTAATGCACTGTTTTATGTCAGGAATGCATTTCCGTTTGCATGGTTCGGTACAGGGATTAGGTCTGCAAGGATTGTTAGGATCTAAAATTAAGATTTGAAATAATAATATAATAAAAAATATTGGCAGGGTAGGGGACACATTAGGCAATGAAGTTATTCATAGAAATTGACAACTTATTCCTATTCCGCCTCAGCGGCCAGCGCAGCAGGTCTCTTATGTTTGCTCGGCCCGAGCCCTCACCCGCATTTTGCTTGATAAATATACGCACCACCGTAATGTGTGCAAACAATGGTTTAAGATAGGGCTAGCATGATTTGTGTATGAAATATTGCCTCTTACTGTACAGAACTTCTGTTTCCGATTTGTGTACATATTACGCATATACGTATATATTAGTTACAATTCCAAAAGGCGTATTCTTTGTTGGCCCACGTCTTGTTTGGCCCACATTTTATATTGGAGAGTGTTTATCCAATGAGAATTAAGACATTCAATCACGTGACGTATAAACTGCGTCTATGTATGCACACAGGTGCAAGTGGAAAATGTGAAATGTGACGTATGAGACTTCTAAAGTTGCATTGAATAGTATAAAACACATGCAGTAAAATAAATGACATCAAGTAACCGCAATTAAAAGTTTGCCAAATTGTAGTTTTAATTATTATTTTCAATTTATTTTTAGTATAATTTTTCAAATTTTAGAAGTTTGATTTAACATTTCAAGTTAAGCTAACTTCCAAAATTTAACTCGAAACTGTATCTTTAACTAACTTACTTACTTCCCCGAAACAAATAACAAAAGTTGAAAAGTAAGTAATATACGTAGTTTTCAAACAATTCAAAAATTGAATGCTCTAAATTTTTGAATCGAGAAACTTTTAGTGAGTATATATTAGTTGTAAAAATTATAATTGTAAAAAAAGCTGTGATAAAGTAAAATTATTTTAAGTTAAACTTTAAATCAAACTCGTGTAACCTTTGTAATGTAACCTCGTGTAATCTATCCCAGCAAATATACACGGAAAAGAAGAGACAGGCTTGAGCAGGGTATACGGTAGTTTAAGTAGGCGGAGCCTCTGATTGTCATGGAGTATTTCAGCCAATCAGCAAATGTGGGCCAAACAAGACGTGGGCCAACGAAGAATAAACCTTCCAAAACCTGAAACGTCTATTCTCTGTTCTGATTGATGACTAATTGTTAAAGTTCAACTTTACCTCATCTCAGCAAAGATTTCTCAAATACATGGAACTTCCGAAAAACATGTGAGACTATACACACAAATGCTGAATAGTTATAATTTTACTTCCGATATAAAGGTAAATTAAGTTCACCAAGGTTTTTAAAAAATCTTCAATGTTTTGCACGTACATTGCCTGCAGTATGCAAGTGAGAGCTCTCTTACAAATGATTAGCTGCGCAGCAGGTCTACGATTACCTAAATTTCCGTCCAGCGAAAACTGAACCTTTTGCAGAAAATATTGCTTGTTTTAGAATTACATCCGTGCGTTTACAGCAGTACTGCAGGATCTGTCGATGCGGGGTCAAATAACAATAGAGACCCTGTTCCTGAATACATAAGAGAAAATATTGGATTTCTTTGACTCTGATCCATGTTATAGAGCATATACACGGTAAACAATAACATGGCTAGGCAGATAGGCAGACAAAACCTTGATGATAACCTTAAGCCCGGTTCACGAAGGTGTACTTTGTACTTTGTGCTTTGTGCTTTGTGCTTTTGTGCTTTTGTGCTTTCTCGGATCATGATGATTTGAAAAGCACAATGCTCTGTGCTTTGGGCTTTCCCGGTTCATGATGGTTTTCTGTGCTTTGTGCTTTGCGCTTTTGTGCTTTTGGTGTGCTTTGGGAATGTTTGACAATGTCAAACATTTTGAGTTGTGCTTTCCATTCAAAACAAGCCTTGCTCTATGCTGATTGGTCGAAAACTGAAACTGGGCGTTACATGAGCACTACAATATTCTCAATGTTGAATTAAAACTTATTTGGACGAAATACGACAAGAATAAGTTTTTGATAGCATAAATAATCAATAATTATCATGAATTAGCTATTGTAAATAAATTAAGATTTGGTGCAAAAAATTAATTACTAATGTTAATTTATTATACTTATTTTTAATCATTATTAATGATTGTTCTTATTATTAAATTATATTATACTATTTAAAACTTAAAATTTAAAACTCCTGTTAACGTTTTTAAACCATCTAAGTATTGAATACCCTCCAAACTTACTTCAGTGACCAGTGCTTTTGATATTGTGCTTTCTCATCATGAATCAATTGTTTTCTGTCTCCTGAGCACAAAGCACAAAGCACTGTCTCCCGAGCACAAAGCGCAAAACACAAAATACCAAAGCACAAAGTACAGGAGACAAAAGCACAAAGCACAAAGCACTTCATCGTGAACCGGGCTTTAGAGCTCATTTCAAACCACGCGTAAACTTGTTCTGGATTAGGCAACTTCAACAACCCGTCTTTTTTGTGGGAACTTCTTCGGGATCTGAGAAGACCTATCGACTTGATCCAACATTGTAAAATACTTTTTTCCAAGTATTCACAAGAATAGATAAAAATCAGAATGCACTTTGGACAGTACAATATCCTTTCCCAATTTTACACTTTTAAATATTTAAAACAGCAGTATTTATCAAAGAAACAGAATTGGTCTGCTTTAACATAATGAAGCGACCGTTAAAGTGTTAGACAGTTACAACCATAGCTGAAACTGAAGCACAGCCTACCCGTTCTTGCACTTGCCATCGCTGTAATTGACAGCACACACAGCAACATTTTTGAAACCAACATTGTGCTATTTTACGCCGCAGCTATACAAGCCAGAATCGAGCAAACTAATGGTGCTTATGTGATTTCGTAATTATAAAAGCTGCATTTTTGCTTACATTTCGCAAATGCCGCAGTGGATTAGTCAAAATATACTATAATTATGCAATGAAAAATATCTCTCAAATAATAATAAATTCGCCAAAACATTTTTTCCAATCATTGAAATTTGATCTGCCTGTTCGAGTATTTTCACAGCAATTTGTGTAAATTTATTCTGCCGTCTGAATGTGTGAAAATTTGCTTAATCTTCCAAAGTCTAATCATTAGCTAACTTTTACTTACCCTTCGACCGGTGGTGATGAAGGTGTCACGCAAGATCGCCAATGCTGGGAAAACCTTGAATCCCAATAAGACTCTAAGATATGCTCAAATCCTGACAAACAACTTTTTATGTTATCTTATATCGAACCAACAAAGTATTCAAGAGAGATATAAGCTAATGGATAAGCAAAGAACGGTTTAAGCGCATAAATCCTAAAATTTTTATCTATAAAGCTTTGTCTCAAATTTAAAATTTAAGACTTTGGTAATAATTTGAAACATATTCTTTATTTAACTTTGTCCTGCAAATGGTTTAAAAATCATTTAAAATTCCACCAATGTAGAAAACTGCTGACAGGGTGAAAAAGAGTAGCGACAGCAACATTGTAGCGGCGAGAACTTCTCGAAAATTTCGCTGAAACTTGCAGACACTGTCAACAAAGAGAGAGACAAGCATAAACCTGGCAATTCCTCTTGGTTCATGCGTCGCAGGACCTGACACCATATCATCATATCAATGTAACCATTTTAGAAGTGATGTCAAATCTCATTAGTGCCCTTGTATCTCCTATCGGAAAATTTGAAAAGCCGTTAAGACAAATTCGGGGAATGAACATGCTCCTGAAGGTGGAGATGGTGGGTGAAACCCTCTTTCCCTTTCCGCCTCAAGTAGATGTATGACAATTAGTAGTGTTCGGTGTTGGCCGGTGCGTTCAATTGGTTGGCCAGGGATGGGCGAAGTAGCAAATACTAATTTCTGCATACAGCGCTTTTTTGGTGCGGATTTCCGAGCGGCTAACCGCGGTCTTTGTCGCTTATTTTTGGCGGAAACCGCGGTTAAATCAAACTGCGGTCACCTCAGTCAAAGTACTAATTTGTCCTAAAAACTTGTTACTTTACACATTTCTTATGTTTTACTTCTTTTCTTACACTTTACTGCCCTTATAATAAAATATTTCCGCGATTGCAGCAGTTTTGGTGTCGTTATCACCGTTTTGCTATTGCTTGCTCGCAGTTTTGTTTTATTTCAAACAACTGAACGAAATTCACTTATTAGCTGGAAGAAATCAGAAATGTTGGTTGAGTTTTAGCTTGCTATGGGCATATTTAAGAGCAGGTTATTTCTTAAATTTATAAATGAAATCTTATATAATACGAATGACCCATAATCAAAATCTGACATGCTTGCTCTTGAATCTGCATGTGTTACCATATTCTGCTTCCAGAAAATCATTATTAGAGATTCTACGACATTCTGCGCCTGTGCGTTGCTCTAAAAGTAATGACAATGCTTAGGCAACGAAAAGAATGCACGCCCTCATATCCGATTTATGCTCACTGATCCGCAGTTGCTTAGCATTTCTGCTCACCATTGTTGAGCTGCCAGAGCATTTGCAGAAATCCTTCGGTTTCATCGTAGATAGTCCTGGAATGGCCGGACATTAGTACTTTGAACCTGTCCGCGACCGCATCGCTGATGGCACTAAGGCCCAGTTGTTTAAAGAAGAGGGCAACATTACATGCCGCAGAAGATCGCTTGATTGTGTGGACTATAAACTCCCTGACTCCTTATCCAATTTCTCAGCATATAAGGCTGCTCCATATAATAGGCGCCGAATGTTCTGGAAGCCAGCCTGATCCGGTAGCGATCAAATTTGGTAAAATAGATTAGGCTCGTGAAAAATAAACGGTGCAGGCTCTTGGACGATATTACGGACTGGTAGTGGTCCAGCTCCATTTTCCATTTCCACTAAAATAAATTTAGAATGACCTGTCGAAGAGCAAACATGCATACTTACATACATACATACATACATGCAGTTGCCAGATTTTAGTGCAAATTTGAAAAGCCGTTAAGTCAAATTCGGGGATTGAGCACGGCTGCGCAGGTGGAGGTGGTGGGTGAAACCCTCTTCCCCCTTCCGCCTCAACTAGATGTATGGCAATTAGTAGTGTTCGGTGTTGGCCGGTGCGTCCAGTTGGTTGTTCAGGGATGGGCACAGTAGCAAATTCTCATTTCTGCATACAGCGCTTATTGGCGGGGTTTTTCATTTTCAGTTTCACATTTCTTCCCTTTACTGCTTTTATAATAAAATATTTCCGCGATTGCAGTTGATTTGGCGTCGTTAGATCACCGTTTTAGTATTGCTTCCTTGCAGTTTTGTTTTATTTCAAACAACTGAACGAAATTCACTTATTAGCTGTAAAAGATCAGAAATGTTGCTTGAATTTTAGCTTGGTATTGGCGTATTTAAGGGCAGGTTATTTCTTCAATTCATAAATAAAATCAAATATAATACAAAATGCTGACCCATAACTAATATCTGACATGCTTGCTCTTGAATCTACATGTGTTAACATTATTCTGCTTCCAGAAAATCGTGCTTACAAATTCGACAATATTCAGCGCCTGTGCGTTGCGCTCAAAGTGATGACAAAGCTTAGGAAACGAAAGCAATGCACGCCCTCATAAGATGTTTATGCTCAGTGATCCGCAATTGCTTACCTTTTCTGCCCACCATTATTGAGCATAGTCCGCAGCGCCCACTGCAAGAGCATTTGCAGAAATCCATAATTTCGGTTTACTCGTAGATAGTCCTGGGATGGCCGTACATCAGTATTTTGAACTTGTTTGCGACCGCATCGCTGATGGCAGTAAGACCCAGGTGTTTAAAGAAAGGGCAAGATTACATGACGAGGAAGATCGCTCGATTGTATGGACTACAAGTCCTTATCCAATTTCTCAGTGGCAGCTCCATATAATAGGCGCCGAATGTTCTGGCAGCCAGCCTGATCCGGTGACGATCAAATTTAATAAAATAGATTAGGCGCGTAAAAAATAAACGAGGCTCTTGGACGATTTTACGGACTGGCAGTGGTCCGCCTCCATTTTCCATGTCATAGCGTGCACAAAAATTGTAACTAAAATAAAGTTAGAATTGCCTGTCGAATAACATACATACATACAGTTGCTGTAACGCGAACTTCACCCTTTGACATGTGCAGCACCAGAATTTGTAGAAAGCTTACAAATTCCATATAATAGGCACCGAATGTTCAGGCATCAGCCTGACTAGGTGGCGATCAAATATGGTAAAACAGATTAGGTGCGTGAAAAATAGACGAAGCAGTCTCTTGGACGATATTACGGACTGCCAGTGGTCCAGCACCATTTCCTCGCCAAAGCGAGCACAAACATTGTAACTAAAATAATGCTAGAATTGAATAAATTGTATTGTATGTATGTAGGAATTACAAAATTTTCTAGATAGTGATAGATTTGTACAACTTTACGCACTGTCACATTTACCTTACTGTGTACTCCATTATGGCGAAATCAAAGCAGTAGAATCAATATTGGAGTAGGACGCAGTTTTACCGTGCACAAATTGCCTACATGAACAGATTCGTTAAACCAATCTCATAATCGCCTGGGAATCAAATATTCCAGCTAATTCTCGAAGCTACAGTTCCAGCTACAAAATTCAGCAGAATTAGTCTTGCCTTTTTCTTCTGGTGACTGGTGATGACAGGCGACTTCTAATATGAAGATATGCTCAAACAGTTTGAAAAACTTTGTGCAAGTTCAGTCAATTTTATTTACACTGGTTTAAGGGCACAAGTTGTTGCAACAAAGGTAAGATGAGGAGTTACGGAGTGCTGGTGGCTTGACACAGGTCCCGCACAACAGGCATGCCCTGAATTATGACTCGGAATCTGAGGTCGCACTACAATCCACATTTCAATAATAGTGCCTCATGGAGTCAAGAACATCGCATACCAAAACCACTTTGTCGGCCTACTATGTAGACAGCTTGCTATTGAAGTATAAGTGAAATTGGTGAAATTTGAGCAGTGCTCGGACCTGTCACTGGTTTTCACATCTGAATTGTGTGATTGTGATTTGCCATCTACTTACGGACATGTTTATAACATAACTTGACAAAGCAGCTACTTTTAGTCTTGCATACTATATACTTTTCTAGTTTTTTTTCGGCCACCTCACCCCAGTTGGTATTCCGGTTCGGGGTAGTGTCAGCTGTTTTCAAATTTTGTCTGGGAAGGGGAGCTGACACTGAATAACTGCAATCGCAATTATCCGAGGTGTTCTCCAAGGCTATCGAGGCGTCCATTACTTTCACCGTAATGAAGGCCCCGTGGCAGCGCTCACCAAGCAGGCGGCCGCCCCTTGCACAGACTCGGTAAATTGCCCATAGGGGGATGTCCAAGGTTTCCCCTAGAGGATTCTATGTTCGGCCCCTGTCTGGAGCCGGAGTGAACAATGGTCAGAGTAGATCGATTGTTCTATTTCAGATTCTACGGATCTAAACTTTCGTGTTTGTGGTCGATATGTGCAGAGAGTACATCAACATTCCTCTCTGATCAACCTGTGCACAGCGTTAAAAATGTTGTCATTAATACTAGCAAATTGCTAATCTAATACAGGAGATAGAATTAACTTAGCTTGTGGACTTCTGTTGGACATATTGAAGGATCATCCGCTGACCATTGCCATCGAGTTAGACTTTGCTTGTACCATTTAATTATCGCTCCTTCGGATATTATTGCACCAATTTCCGCTTAAATCCACATATTACCATCAGTCGCTACGAGACTGTTATAAACTGTCCGCTGCCAGTCTTTCCAATGTAGGCCTATCTACGAAAGTAATATAAGTAGTAAACTTAATTAAATTAAACCTAAACTTTGGTTGTTGGTTGATCTTAATCGTACGGATAGTCTCCAAATTTCTAGTTTTATGCCACAACAGAGAACTTAACTCGGCTAACAACAATTTAAAAAAGACACCGTCTCATGTAAACCCGACTAAATTCTTCAACGTTCAAAGTGAAATACTGTACAATCAGTTCTCGCAGATAACTGCGTCTATAACCACAAACGTCTAGGCAATTAAAGAACTGCTGGACATCTGCTGACAACACTTAAACTTAATGAGATTTATTACAGAAGCATGCCCAGCAGCTGACTTTCCAAAATAATTTAATATTTAATTCCAAAAATTTATAAGAAAAACTTAGTCGAAAATTCCAGCCGCATCGTAACGTAGGCGTACCACTTTTCTAGTTAATACGAACTGAAGCAAATTAGCAAAATTATAAAGACGAAACGATTTTATTTATATATTTGTAAATTTTTTACCTTAATCCGTACCAGATTGAATCTACAAGACTGGATTCCATCGAAAAATAACTTTGGCAAGAAATTAAGGCTGGCAGTATTTGATTATGTCGGTACTTGTCGTATATTTGGCAGCAGGTGCAAATTGTAATCAGACAATATAATAGTCGAGCATAGCAGGTTCAGCTGACCGTGTTAGAGTCGGTTAGTGTTGCCGAACGCGGAGAACAAAGAATACAGACGTCTGTCATTATTAAGATTCTTTCATGGAATCAGCGCGTAAGCAATTGCTATATAACTCAGTTAATATTACAAGTTGGATTCTATAACAGAATTTTTGTTTGCAAATGGGAAGACATTTCACAGTTGGAGCGTGTGCATCAATCGCAAGGTACTGAGAGTAGACGGGTTTGAAGAAGGAATAAAATATTGCGTACTAAAGTCTGACCAAAAATGTAGGGAGCGAAAAAGTTTTGTTTATACTGATTTAGAGGTACATTTTTGCTGCAGCAATGTATATATTTTCTGAACCGTCATGGCATGAACTTTCCTTGGTTGAAATAGAAATTTGAAAAAATTAAAATTATTCAAAAGAAGCCGATTTTTTAGGTTTTGAAGGATCAGCAGATGCCAGGAACTAGTAGCCGTTTGTTGGAAAATT
This sequence comes from Trissonchulus latispiculum, assembly GCA_030248195.1. Classification (NCBI taxonomy): domain Eukaryota; kingdom Metazoa; phylum Nematoda; class Enoplea; order Enoplida; family Ironidae; genus Trissonchulus; species Trissonchulus latispiculum. The sequence goes on from JASAND010025763.1 coordinate 35,745, forward strand.
AGCCCATGTCACAAACATATTGTATCGCAACTATCAACTAATTTTGCAAAATTGCGATAGTTATTCATTTGTTTCGATTTTCAAAATCCCTTGCCGATTTTCCAAATTTGACTGGCGGCTTCTGTGCCTCTGGTGGGGACCCAACAAAATTTAATCCTTAATGACTTTTCTTCCAGCGTTAAGTGGCGGAAAAGTTTTATGAAACACTTGTAATCCACACTTGCGTTTCAAGTGCGAGTACTTGCAAACTCGCACATGCAAATCCGCAAGCTTTTATGAAATTGGCCCCTGGTGTACTCGAAATCTTTTGATAGACACACAAGTTACGGATTTGCAAGTTGCAGGTGCTTCATAAAGTGTCAAGTGCAGAATCTCACTTGCAGTTGAAGGACAAGTCAAGTAAGCTACAAGTTTCAAGTCTGTTTGTACACAAGCAACAAGTACGTATTTCATAAACGTCGCTGAAACACCCACCTGCAACTTGCAAGTTCCAGTAAAATAGTCTAGTGGATTTCACTAGACGATTTTCAAAAAACGTTTAATGTTCGACACACTTTGAGTAATGTCAATAAACTTTATGTAATGGAGAAAGAATTATGAATTTTTAAATTTTTCTGCGTTGCAGGTAGATCAAGTTTCGCAACTTGCTTAGCTAATTTCAGCAAGCTTGTGGAAAGCTTTATGAAACACTTGCAGTCCGCGCCTGAGTTTCAATTACGAGTACTCGCAAACTTGCACCGACAAATCCGCATGTGTATATGAGATTGGTCCAGGAAGTTGCAGCATATGTTATTTGCATTTTCCAACCAAAATTAACTACGGAAAATTTTAAAGTCGGTGTTAGTTAGTTTAAAATACCAATGCTAGAAAATGCATCAAATTGCCTGAACTCACGTGTATCCGATTACGGAATAGCAGGGATGGCTTTTATGAATTAAGGGAACACACCGGACTTGTTTCTGGAAGGCTAGTTCTAACAGAACTATTGCCCAGGTTGCGAAGAGCTTTGGAGCTCTCGTCAGTGTACTTGTAATACCATCAATAACTGTCGTAAATGTATCTGTATATTGATGCAAATTGGATAAGTGCAGCTAGCGACTAGTGCATTCATGTATTGGCTTCGTTCAACAACAAATATAATATACGTCTTAGTGTAGCGCTTCTACCAGGGCTGGCGGATCAGGAAGAAACCAAGTACAAGCCCGAACGGGAGGCGTCAGGCACCCTCGTACCCATGAAACCAGGACCTAGAAGAGAGAAGGGAAGAGGGCGGTTCAGCTTTTCACTCACCATTGAAAGTAAAGAATTGGTCCAGCCGAGGATCGAACCACGGCCCTTCTGACTCCGGAGCAGACATGCTAACCACTACACCACGGGACCATCAGTTGAACTCCCATTACAGGCTTATCAATCTTTCCTATGCCTGCCGACTGATCAGTACTATCGAAGGCGCTCACTAGAGGCCTGCATTACGGCCCGCGGCCCGGCCCGGCCCGGCCCGCGGGCCGGGCCGGGCGGGCCGACGACCAAAGTTCCCGGGCCGGGCCGGGCCGCGGGCCGAAACTCACGGGCCGGGCCGGGCCGCGGGCCGACAGTCCGGCCCGCCATCAGTTCTTGAAAGACTTAACTATAAAATAGTAATTAATATTTTAGCTTAAAATGTTTTGTGTTTCCGTAATATGTTTCCTTCAAACTAACACTGATTTCCCGCAGTAACGTTAGCATTTTATTTTCATGAATAATACGTGTATTTATCGTCACATCAGTAATATCAAATCCTCAATTCGCCTAAGTAATTTTAGCGTTTACAACATTAGAATATGAAACTTTGGAATAGGGCAATATATATGGTATTAGTAACAGTGTAAGTATTTTATTTTGGTTTTGATGTATTCGCTGTATTTTTAAAAAAAACGATGCATTTACTTAGAAAAACGCAGTTTTAAAAAATCAAAGTTTTTAGTTTGTGGAGCAAAGATTTACTAATTCTTTAGAAATGAAAGTTTCCTCCTTCTGCACAATTGCATCTTTCTAAAGTCCTCTACTTCTAATTAGTTTAATTCTCAACGAAATCTTATAAAAATGCGCACTTCACAAAATTTCATCTGGTTTAATAAAAGTACAATATTTAAATGTTGCCACTGTAACCTTTTAGGGGATTTTCAGTTTTTTGCTTTTCTAGCGTTCCATCTTATATACAAAGTGTCAACATGAGGCAGTGTCTTTTTGCTTTCATTTGTAGAACGACAAAAATTATTTTGCCCTTAAAACTGCGTTTAAAAACCATTAAAACTCGAAAAATCAGTTTTTAGAAAACACACTTTTCCTAGAAAAAGCACTGAATACCAGAGATTCTGTTTTTAATAACCAAGCTAAGAAAATTATTTACGTAATTTTGCATTTTGGGACAAATGAAAAAATTTCGTGGCCCGGGCTGGCCGAAAATTTTGACGGGCCGGGCCGGGCCGAAGCACATGACGGGCCGGGCCGGGCCGGGCCGAAGCAGTTGACGGGCCGGGCCGGGCGGGCCGCAAAAATTCGGCCCGTGCAGGCCTCTAGCGCTCACAACCTTAATTAAGCGTTCCTTGATGCAAGGCAGGCTGTCACAACATAGCAAACATTGGCTCTTTAATTTTTGTAATCACGTAGCGCCAGGGAATCTTGCAAAATCTTATCTATCCGTTTTACCTTGTTCAAGCACGAATGCAAAGAATGTGCTATTTTATAGTCTTGCGAAATCACTCAGGACTGTATATTGAACTTCAGTTACGGGGCTGCTTTTTATTTAGCAACAGACATTCATCGTTTATCTCGGCATACGTAACGTAAGTTAAGCCACAAAGAAACCCTCTTTCAACCTCTGGGCACAGGATTCATGCACACTTGACCACAGTTTCTAGTTGGGCAACAGAGCTGACCAAGCCCACATTCGTTGACTGAAGTACATGGCTCCTCACAAGCAAGCAATCCAAAGGGATCGGGATTGGGACGACGCGGTCCGGAATTTTCTTTACAACAGCCTGCAACAAAGTATTAGAGTGTATACAGCTAATATCAAATTTAAGTGGAAAGAAAGTGTCTTTCCTTCTTTTCTTTCTTTCTTTTCTTTCTTTCGTTCGTTAAAGTCAAGTTTCTTGTTATTAAGGTCAGTTTACACCTAAGATTTGTCATTGTACATATGTGTAGCATAGTAGAAGCAGCCAGTTTAAGACTCCTGGGACTCCTGCGGCTTTCTTTCTATCTTTCTTTCTTTCTTTCTTTTTCTTTTCTTTTTTTTGTTTCTTTCTTGAAAATTTCTTTTTCCTTTCACTCAAATATGACAGTAGCTGTACAATTATTCATGCAATGATGAACCGTGATGTCTCTAACACGATTTCCAAGGGTCTTTTCAAGAAAGAGAAGAGTAGAGTAGAGTACAGTTAAAATTACTCATTTTAACTAGTTTTAACTCCACTCAAGCTTGAGTTACCCTCCTTTAGCTCTTTCATGAAAAGAATCGAGTTAATTTTAACTCTACTCTACCCTTTCTTGAAAAGACCCCAAGAAACTGGGTGGAAATAATGAAGGCGGTTCGCCGAAGGCTAAAATGCAAAAAGTTAGCTAACAACACCTCTATTTAGTGCGTAAAGCATTGGTACATTTCATACTCTCCACATGAAATCGAAACGGGGTTTGTTTGGGACTGTGATAGGCCCGACTGTCAGTTTTGGGGGAGGCCAGGCCATCGGTCGGCCCCGCAAACAAAACCGACCCCCGAACAACTCAGTTTAAAAGACGCACCTTTTTCACTGTCCAGCTGAAAGTGTTTATTCGTTAATATTACCAGCATGAGGACTTCACCTTTTATTAGCCCACACTTTACCTAATGTGGTTTGTGTACTCGGAAGTTTGAAGGATGACACTAAACATTGCACATTCTACAAGTTTGCATCTTAGGCTTAGGATTAGCAATACACACCTTCGCATCGATACAGTGTACAAGGTCTACTACCGCAGCGTCTTAGAAGTCTCTGGACAGGAACGCAGTTTTGTTGGCATGGTTCCGTGCACGGATTTGGCACACAAGGATTGTTTGGAACAGGACCAGGACCTGAAGAGGAATAAATGTAGATTTTACTCAGCAAGCAGACTTAGTAGTTGATTAGACTTCTCATATACAAGCAAAACGGCACTAGTACTAATATCTAATACTAATACTCATACATTAACATAGGGTCGGGTCCTGGGGGGGGCTTGTCCCCCCAGACCCCCCCCGCGTTAACCTATGCTAATACTAATATAATAATATAATAAAGGGTGTACAAACTTCGACCGTGTATAGCAGATTCTCCTTCGGAATAAACCCCAACAATGTATATATTTTTAGAATCCTCAGGAACCCGAGATTTTAAAAATCCGAAAAAATCAGGAATTCCAAGTTTCATTCACAGAAAATCTAAAATTTATAGTTTTTCGCCCTATTTTTATCCCTGCCAAATTTTGTTTTCACGGTCGAATAGAGCTGGTCTCACTGCATATGTCTGCTCTAGATGCTACTGCATTAGAAGTTTTTCACCAAAATGCACCTAATTTCCGGAATTTCGGTTTTTCAAAATTTCCGGATTCTCAAACTTTTCTCCAATACCCACAAGATGGGTATCATTCGAAAGCTCTTATCGAGCGGAACAACTTTTCTAAGAGAATGAAATCTTGAAAATGCACACAATTCCCGGAATTCGAAAAAACAGGATTTTCGGGTTTCTAGAAATTCCCTCCAGTACCCCACAATATGGGTATCATTCGAAAGCTTTTGATGTGCTGACCTAATCTTGTAATAGACTCAATGTCTGAAAATGTACCAAATTCACGAATTCCGGATTTCACTCTAGCTTGGGCGGTTTTCGCGAATTCCGAGAACTGGGCTCATTTCTGCGAATTGGTTCTATTACGAGATTTGTTCAGCTCATCAAAAGCTTCGATTGATACCCATATTGTTGGGTATTGGAGAAAATCTTTAGAATCCGGAAATCCGTTTTTTTCGAATTCCGGGAATTCTGTGCATTTTCAAGCGTTCATTCTATTAGAAAGGTTGTTTCGCTCGATGAAACTTTTCCAATGATACCCATCTTATGGGTATTGGAGAAAATGTTCAAAATCCGAAAATTTTGAAAACCCGGAATTCCGGAAATTGGGTGCATTTTCGCGAAAACTTATATTCCGGAATTCCGGATTTTTCCGGAATTTTGCACTCTCTTGGGTCTGTGGATTTTAAAAATACATACATTGGTGGGGTTTACTCCAAAGGTTAATCAGCTATAAACGGTCGAGTTTTGTACACACATGTTTTGGTCGTACTATAGTATTGTTCTATTTTGTCAAATATTTTCATATTATTTATAATTTATATCCATGCGAGTGCTGTTGCTGCAGCAACAAAGCAAGCGTTAAAAAAGAAACCAACGAATGGGCGTCTTCAGGCTGGTAGCCCTGAAGACGCCCATAGGCAAAGATGGGCGAAACGTCGCGACCCAAAATTTAACAGCCGTGGCAAGAAAAGGCCAATTATCTAATCTTAGTCATGAAACGCCACGAAGAACATATAGATCAGAATATTACAGTTCTTTTATTAATATTGATAATCAGGAATGTTATTTACTCACCTCTACGCTGTGCTAGCGTTATTGCTATAACTGAAAATGCACAAAACAGGAATTTCAATCCAAACATTCGGCAAATTCTGCAAAATAACTCGCAAAATTAAATAAGGCAAACTGTCGGAGCTAGTTGATTTAAAAGTTTTCATGCAAAATTTTATAACATGTTTTGCCAAAACGAAAAATGGATTACTCAAAATATATTAATAATGCTAACATCTCTAATATATGATAATAAAAATTTGTCTAAGTTTTAAAATATTTGCTCAGTCTGCTCAAGTGATTTCATATTGATTTAGGAACAATATCTTCTGCTGTCTGAATTTCTAAAATCATGTTAGCTATTCCGAACACCAGTTAAGGCCTTCACGTTCAGAACTAATGCCTGCAAAGACGGCAGTGGTTATTTATTAAATTTATTAAATTAGGAGTCTTCAACACTGCAAACATAGTGATTGATCATTTATGATCATTCTAAACTATATTGAGATAGGACTTTCATAGCACGATAGCACAATCGTGTTAACAGTTGGAAATATTTTTCCTGCGTTAACGCCAAGCCCAATTTTAACCAAGCTGACTGGGCTGTACAACAGGCCACTCCATTTAGAATCCAATGGTAGGCGAACCTCGACATCTAGATTCAATATATTCATATTGTTTAGCAAGAGCAGGGAGGGCAAACATCTCTATCTACTTGAAGTGCGAAGAAGTACACTAATTAATGGAAAATGTGTCACAAACATATTTAGTAGTTTTATCTGTTTGTTTTAGTATGGCTTAGCGCCAATTCACCTGTGTGCCCATTTCAGAAAATTCATCTCGACGAAACTACTATTGGTATCATACATTAACATAGGGTCGGGTCCTGTAGGGAAACTTGTTCCCAAAAAATTTTGAGGGGGCTTGTACCTTGAACAAAAATTTTCAGGGGGCTTGTCCCTCAAGCATAAATTTCTAAAATGTTTCGAAAAATCAGCGCGCTGTGAAACAAAACAATTATTCACATGCGGCTGCATGCAAAAATACAAAAACCAAGAACTAAAGATAGAAGCCTCCATTGTCGCTAAGGCGCTAATGGAAAATTAACCTTTTTTGTTTTGATTGTATGAAATACATAATGTAAAGTTATAAAGTCATTCGAATTGATGCCGATTCCAAGTTTTAAGGAATTCAGAAAAATGGACATAATAATTGGTTTTAGTAAAGTTAAGTTAAGGAAACTGAAAACAAGTAAAATCTTCAAAAATAAATAAAAATGAATATAACAATTTGAAGTGTAGAAAGCTTTTATGTTAGAGTAGATAAAACTGAGATTACTTCAAGGCCAATCACTGAGCCCTTCTCGCTTCCTAAGCGCTATCAATTGTGGTAGAGCCGAGTTTAGTGCAAGAATGGGCTGAGATGAATCTAGGTAATTTATTAAAAACAGTTTATATTAAATAAAACCTCTAGCGAGAAGAACTACAATAAATCCCTTAGCGAAGGGAAGTCTTCTAGCGACGTGAGTGAGACAGGCATAACGATCAGTAAGTGATAAGTTCAAGAATCAGTTCTAGTAGTTCATGCTTTAAAATAGGCTGCCAAATGAATGCAATAACGCTGATGATAAGTTAAGAAATTAAACACCCGTGGCTCAGTTGGTTACAGCGTCTGCGCGTTAAGCAGGAGACCGTGGGTTCGAGTCCCAACGGGTGCCAGATTTTTTGTCTGATGGTGTGCAACTTTCTTTCTTCTTTAATTGGTAGTCCAACTGATGACAAGCTTAGAAAAATGGGCCTTTAAAAAGGGTTACAAAGGTTGGTTAAATTTAATGAAGTGGAATAACAAAAACGACACAACAGTATGTGTTACACCCGGAACTGTTACGGGCGAAATATTTTAAGAACTTTAAAAAGAACTTTAAAACTAAAGTTATTAACCTCACGCAAGTGACGTTTGCACTGTTACACAATATTGAATGTGTTCATTATTTAGATGTGTTGTTTTAAAAGAAATGAAAGAAACTCTACCATAATAACTACCATCATGACGAATAAACTGCCAAAACAAACTAATTTTATTCCAAGTTACCTGGATAAGAATTCAAACTTTACGCAAAAGGCTAGAAACTGAGTGAGGCAGGATCATGTACCTTAAAGATTTTAGTTTGCTTATGCTCATGCTCATCACTGTGTATCAGAATTCGCCAGCTTTGAAATGAGTTTCGGAGTAAATGACTAAGGCAATTGTGTTTCAGTTTTCCAGAATAATCAACTAATTATCAAGATTTTATTTGTCGGATTTGTTTTAAGCTGCCTAACATAGTTCTATTTCTCTATGCAATGATGGAATTGCTTGCAAATGACAAATTTATTCAATGCATTATGAGTAAAGAAATTGAAAAGGTGCGCCAGACAATCATTTACTTTAAAATTCAAAACAGATTGCTTGATGCTCAATATAATTAAAAGGATTGCAGGAAGTTTCTCTTCTTCAAACATAGCAGTTTAGATTCTCTGAACTATGAATGCAACCGTTAAACTTTCAAAAGTTACCGGTATCTTGCCGACTGTAACAGCGTGTGCTGCAGCGATAGGATTAATTTTTAATCTGCTATTGGTCATGGTGCTAAGAAAGATTGGTTTTGGACAAAGGCCATTGTATTTTCTGGTGGCCACGCTGTTGGACACACTTATTTGTGCTGCATTAATTCCGCATTCGATAGTGAGAATCGTATGGTCACTCGGGTACCATTCGTCTTACTCGAAGTTGCAGTGTACGGTTGTGAACGTGATTCCGGTGACAGGCATGTGCTTGCTACGTTTGGTTTTCTAAGCAAAACTATATTAACTATTAACTCTTTCTCAAAATTACTCTACTCGAGAATAGCACTTGTTTGATTAAGTTGTTTTAATTCTGAAATAACGTGCGCAACAAGTATAGGTTGTTGCACAACATAGAGTGCACTAGCTGATTTACAGGCACGCTAAGCGAAACTGCGAGGGGTTGTGATGCACGAGCGAAGCGAGTGCATTACAAACCCGAGTGTTTCGTGAAAGCTTGCACGAGAATTTTTTTGTGGTACGAGGGCGGAGCGAAGCGGAGCCCGAGTACCACAAAAGAATTCGAGTGCTAAGCTTTCCGAAACACTCGGGTTTCACAACCCCTTGCAGTTTTGCTTGGCGTGTCCGTAAATTAGATGGTGCGCGAGAAATTGTGCAACAACTTAGTTGTGAAATAGCTTAGTTCAAATTTAAAATGCCGGAAATTTGAATTAGACTTGGCAGGCAGCACACCAGAGTGTTCCTCGTCCTGGGTCATGTGTTTGTCCACGTTGTACGTAAAGCACATTATTCATTTATTAATAGCTTCTAGCCTTCTAGCTTTGTATGTCTGAAGCCTCGATAGCTCAGTTGGGAGGGCATCGGACTGATAAACCGAAAGTCGTGGGTTCGAATCCCAGTCGAGGACAGAATTTTTTGGGTCTCTGGTGCTGAAGTGACATTTTCATTTCTTACATTCCAACTCCACAGAGTGCATCTGCTTCAGCGTGCTTCACAACTAACAGCGTGCTTCACAAATGCAGTTGTGAAGCACAGTGCACATCGTGCTTCACAACTTGGATGGAGGCACGGGGGTTACAGCACAGCGAATTTGAACTAAGCTATTTCACAAGTACTGTTCTCGAGTAGAGTACGATTTAGAGAGAGTCGATATAAATAAGTTTTCGTTGAAAAATAAACGCTGATCAGTTGTCACTTTTAGACACGGGTTCTTAAAAAGTCAGGCTTCCCTTCAGCAGCAGACAGCGGTTCATAAATATGCAAATTAGATGTAAGACGGAAAAGTTTCATGCCTATTCTTAATACATGGCATGTGTTAAAACTTCTCCTGTTCTACACAGTTAAACAACGCAAAATCAAAGTGTCTGAATACGGTGTATACGTGACTGAGGCGACAGTGTAAAACCTGCCATACTAGTGATCTGTACAGTTTTAGACATTTAACTACCACAACGTGTTGGATTTGAGCAAAGCATTATAGCGGACAACTTTTATGGTGATCTATATATTAATTGGGAAAACCGTCATTCGTTTATCATGACGACGCCATCCCGACCCGCGTTCATCTTCCGGCGTCCATTTGAAACGTCATAAGATGGAAAACGTTTTTCACAAAATGCCCTAAAACTATTTACAACTTTCATCAAAAATTTGAAAAAGCATTTGATGTTATAATTATAGTGGAATAACTTATGCAAAACCTTTTATTCCTAAAACCCTTATTGTATTGTGATTAAAATGAGAAACTTATTTGTAAAATAATTTCAAAAAATCAAAAATTTAAAATAAATACGAGTTTTCAAAAAACACCTAAACTGCGTCTCGCTGGTAAAACCGGCCAAAAATTTTGACCGAAACAGGATGGGGCGCAGCCTGGACAAATCTACGAGTAGCTGCCACTCCGTTTCTGACCTCAAACCAAAGAATTTTCACTAGGTTTGTTAGACAACAACTTGATTTCTGCCGAGACATGCATAAGGCATAACAATGCAATGCATGCGCGTAAGGCTAACAAAGCTAAGCAGGGCGCGCACCTGCGAACCGTCAGACCTTGGTTTATGTGTGTTAAATGTTGATACTAGACAACAATTGACCGGTTAATGTGATTTCGTTTCAAACGCAAGTACCTAAAAGGTTTTGGCACGCCCCCGAGGTCTAACCACATTATTTGGAAGGGCTTAATATCTTAGTACCATCAAGAGTACATAATAACTAAGAGTGTGACAAGCGCAGCCGGGGACATCTTCTGCACGATAACGGCCTACCCCCCCACAAATCAGACCCCAGTGACCCCCCCACAAAACAGACCCTAGTCAACCCCCCCCCCACAAAACAGACCCTAGTGGATTTGACCCCCCCCCACAAATCAGACCCTAGTGGATTTCACTAGGGTCTGATTTGTGGGGGGGTCAAATCCACTAGGGTCTGTTTTGTGGGAGAGGGGGTGGTTGACTAGGGTCTGTTTTGTGGGGGGGTCACTGGGGTCTGATTTGTGGGGGGGGGGGGGGTAGGCCGTTATCGTGCAGATGATGTCCCCGGCCTGATAGCTAAGAGTGCTGCGCTTGTCACACTCTTAGTTATTATGTACTCTTGGTACCATGTAATAGATTGGCTTGATATATAATTATACAAGCATATTTTACCTGTGGTGCATCCCACTTAGATGGTCAATAATGTAGTGCCGGCGTACATATTCCACGGCTCATACAAAGATATTTTGTAGGAACTGTGTATTGAAATTAAACGTTCAACTGCAGGTCGAATCTAAATTAGATTAAGGTAGTGTTTTCTCATTGATATTTTATCACTTTAATATTCTATTAAAATGCTCATCATCTCATCATTCTATTAAAAAATGCTCATCATGAAATAATACGAAGTGTTTTCATGTGTCAGTACAAACGAAGCAAGAATTCTTCCCGTTGCAGATTTATTATTTTTACATGGAAATACTTCGCATAGCGAACTCTGAACTTAAACTATGAAAAACTAAACTGGAATTAGCTGTCGTGGCTACGGATATCTTAAAAAGAATGTGCATTGACAAAACTAAAAAGGGACAATTCACTATTGTCTACCATCAATGGTTAACCAATGTTCGACTGTCAGCAATGAAATGCTGAGGTGTAACAGAAAACAGAACAACGTTTCGCTGATTTAGTTTTATAGAATACTGTAATTTGAAAAATGATTTATTTATATTGCAACGGAATATAACCATATCCCATACGAATTCTTACTGGTCCATTAAGGAATATTGCCCCTTTTGGGGGACAACTTGTTATCACTAAGGTCAAAATTTATAATAGTATGTTTCAGTTTCCCATCTATGTTGATTCAACTTTCTTGGTAACTATTGGTAGCTGACACTAAAAAAGCAAAAATCAAATCCTGAATTCAACATAATTTGCCTAGATTTTTAATTTTTCCTAATGAGTTTAATGTTTGCTTAAATGTTTAAAAAATTGCTGATGTTTGATGTTATGAACGCTTATAGTGTTGTCGCTGTGTACAGTAGCAGTCATTTGACGGAGCTGTGTGTTGTAGGAACTGTGTATGCTCAGCATTGCTCACCTCATTGACGATGCACAGAATGAAAAATGCGTCCACATACTAGGACACCTTTCTGGGTGCAAAGTCTGTGTTAGAAAATCACATTTCATTATTAGAAATACAATTACAATTGAACTTGTCATTAATCAGTGTACTGGATGTTAGCTTACATTTTCGGATTTGCTTATCGATTTGCAGCGTTCTTGATGCTTTCTTTTGCGAGGCATTGCTTTGGAAACTCAGTTCAACTACACAGATCAGATCGCCACCTCTTGAAAGCTGCTAAGTTGTTTATCTATCTCCTATCTTATATATCATCCGTTTATATATGTACTGTGCTTTGCTTTTACACGGCGGCTCCGCGGAGCCATAAATCCGGTGTTAGCTGACACTGCGAATAGTACTCCTTCCCCCCGCTGGCAATTCTCCGAGCCTTCAAGAGGTGGCCGCCCGAGGGTGGAGCTGCCGCGGTGGACTTATTGCGTAAGTAGCAATAGGCTCACCGCCGGTCTTGTCAAACGCCTCGGTTAATTGCAAAAGCAATTGTTCGGTGTCTGCCCCCCACCCCAGACAAATTTCCACGCTGCTGACACCACTCCTAACCGGTGTGTACCAACTGGAGTGGGGCGAACTAAAAAATAAATCAGTGTAAACCTTCAACGAATGGCAGAATCTTCTTTCAGTGAACATGTCGTCTCAGTGGTGTGCAACTATCATGGCCATGGATCGGGTCTTAGCTGTTTCATTTCCAGTCTGGTACCATGTATCAAAAACAAAATCAGCTATCTCTAACAGTTTCATTGCGTTGAACACTGTTCATTCCTTGGCTCTGACCGGAGTATTCCTTATGGGATTTTCACGGCATGAGAAAATGCCAGGTTGTTATGGTGCTGCGTTTTCACATCCCGTACTTGTTAAATATTACTGCGCTAATCTTATATTAAGCGGCTTGCTGCTGTTTATTCTTTATTTGGTTTTGGTGGCAATCATGAGATATCGTGCTTGCCAGTCTGATACTGACACTGTTGCCGAAAATAGACGACAGCTTCTTAAAAAGCAGCAAGCTCTCACCCTTATCTATGGTTGTTCTCCCAAATATGGCTCTGGTGATGGCAGCTATACAGAAATTTTCTCATCTGAGCAAGATATTCATTGGCCAGTTTATAGTTGGTTTGTGGCCTATGAAAAGTATCATTGTTGTCGTGATCCAATCAACGAGAGATCAGCAAATTAAGGAAGCCATGCGCTCAATGAGTCTTTTTTACATAATTAACAAATCAAAGAAAATTACACGTTGTTATGAATATTGTTCCTAGTTTAGGCTTAGCCTTAGCCTAAATGAGAAAGAAGAAGAAAGTCATGTACCACCGAAGGTCCGAAAAATTCGGACCTCCGGTGGGACTCGAACCCACGACATTTTGCGCACTATGCAAACGCTCTGCCGTCTGAGCTACGGAGGCACAGTCTCATCAAGCTTTGTCGGAATTCGTGTACCAATGTACATGACTTTCACTACGTGAACCCACGCAAGTAGAAACAAAGTGGAGGAAGAGCAAGCTCAAGGGCCGTCGCACTTGTTCTACAAATATAAGCCTAAGTTTTTAACGAAGGAAATAACTGTTTCGATGTTGTGCACACTTTGCGAATAAGTCAATAAATTTTATGTAATGGTAAAAGAATTATAATTTTGTAAATAAATATGGTCAATTTGCCTTCTACTCGCACTTGCAACGCACCTTGCAAGTGGATCACAACTTGGTTAGCTAATTCCCGCAAGTTAGCGGAAAAGCTTTATGAAACTCGTGCAATCAGCACTTGCAATCAAGTGCAAAGCTCGCAAGCTCGCACCTGCAAGTTGCAAATGCACCGCACCACAAATCTGCAAGTTTTTATGAAATTGGCCCCTGGAGTTTGCAGTGTATGCTGTGTTGTAACGCAATTGATGGCTATTTGCATTTTCAACCAAATATAACTACGGAAAAATTTTAAAGTCTGTGTTAGTCAGTTTAAAATACCAATGCTAGAACCGCCATCAAATTGCCTGAGCTCACGTGTAGCCGAATAGCAGGGATGGCTTTCATGAATTATTGGAACACATAGGGTTTCGTTCTGAAAAGTTAGTTCTAATAGAAAGATGCCCAACTTTGGAGCTCTCGTCAATGCACTTGTAGAACATTAATACCATCAATAACTGACGTAAAGATATTGATATTGATCCAAATTGGATAAGTGCAGCTAGCAACTAAATTGACTTCGTTCAACAACAAATAAAATGTACATACTGTACGTCTTTGACTATATTTATCTAGACTTCATTAAACAATCATTGTCATCGTCTAATCAGTACTATCGAAGGCGTTCATAACCTTAATTAACCATTCCTTGATGCAAGGCAGATTGTCCTTACATAGCAAGCATAAGTTCTATAATTTTCATAATCACGTTGAACTAGTTGATACGTATTCTGGTAAAGTGCTTTCTATCTTTTAGTGATAACTGAATTTGTAGAATGAATGAAGCAATGAAATTTATAGATCAACAAACGTTACAAACATATTCTGTCATCTGAGTAAAATATCCTCTTCAATTATCCTCTTCTGGGAGCAGGGTTCATGCAGGCATGACCACAGCCGTTTGAACAACAAAGCTGACCAGCACTGCAATCTCCGTCCTTAGAGCATTGCTGGTCGCAGGTTCCAAAACCGGTGGGCTCAGGACAGCGCGCTCCGGGAACTTCCTTGCAACTGCCTTAAAAATTTGAAAATTTGAAATAATTTAAATTGAAATTAGGTTGAACCAGGATGCGTTTCGGTTCGGCTAGAAAACATAACATGTAAATATGAAGATAATGTTATAGGCTGGCTTACTGGCTCTAAAATTTTTTATTGCTTTTTTCGATAGATTGAAAAATGATACCATGCAGTCATCCGTAGAGTGTTGGAATATTGACATTTCACCAGAAAAGAGTGAAAAAACGAGAACGAGAAAAACTGGGATCCAGTATCTTGCCTGGATCCGATGCTACATAATAGACCTTGAAAAGAATCCTATATTTGTTGTTACGCCAACAATAAGTAGTATGGCATACCTTCGCATCGGTATTGCGGACAGGGTGTTGTAAAACACTGTTTTATGTCAACGATACACCTTTGTTTGCACGGTTCCGTACAAGGATTCGGAAAGCAAGGATTGCTGGAATCTAAATATAAAAACAAATTTGATTTTCCTCACCAAGCGCATGCTTAGCAGCAGAATTGGTCTTGACTCTTGGCACATAGACTTCTGACCGGCTTAGGTCGCCTGAACAGGGTGCTTTGCGGATAAAACAGATTTGCGTCTGTCAAAAATGTTATGACATTGTTACGAGCTACATCAGATAAAAACGAGAAAGCAAAATATACTGCATATCATTTTTGAGCACTTTATCAATAGTTTGGCAAAGTGTGCATTATCTTCAGGGCTTTCATCAGTTACAAACTGTTGCAAATCTTTTTCTCTAATGTCCTCACTGTTAGAATAATGAACTTATGAGCTTTATTTCAAAAGGAAACCCACAAAATATAGCTTATCTTCCCTATTCCTCTTATTCGAAGTTACCAGTATATAGTTAAGGATTTTACCGTAGTTAACCCTTGCGCCCATAATCTCACCCATTTGAATGCATAGGTTGTGCGAAATGTTAAAGTTTGTGTTAGCGATGAGCACGGGCCGGAATTTTTTTCGGCTCGACCCGGCCCGGCCCGCTCCAAAATCTTGTTCCGACGGCCCGGTCCGGCCCGGTACGCAAGCTGACAAAATTCGGTCCAGCCCGGGCCGCCAAAAGAAAATTTCCAAAATTTTACTAACAACATTTCAAATTCTTCAATGCATGATGGAAACGCTAGATTATGCTACAAAATGTTAAAGTTTGCTGTAACATAACTTGAATGAGTAAATATTTAGTTAATTTTAGTGATTTGATTTTCTAGAGTCGATTTGGCTCGTTTCGGCCCGCCCCACCTCGCAGTTGAAAAATTTCTCGGCCCGGCTCGGCCCGGCCCGCTAACCAATGGATGTCGATTGTCAACTAAAATGAATGGGGCCTAAATGCTCATCCCTAGTTTGCGCAATGTTAACATTTAGCAAGGACTGTTGCAAAATATTAAGGTTTCGTAACTGATCATGCGAAACGTCAGCCAACATTCAGCTTAAAAATTTAGCAATTTGACATCGAAAATGCTGACTTTTATCCTTTGCGAAAAGCTAGCATTTTGCTAGAACCTTCCATAATGTTAACATTTCACAGAATTTTGTAAAATGCTAACAGTTAATGCTAAATTCAAAACTTCGCACAAAACATACGCTGTTTTAATTGAATAGCAGTAATTATAACAACGCAACATACCCACCCTTTCTAGCAACCGCTATTGATGCAATTGCAGAAGCACAGAAAAGTAATCTTAAGCCAGACATAATTCTGCTTTAGACCAGATCAAATCAAACGAGAATAAGCAAAGTGACAATTCTTGAGCGATTCCACATTTATAAATGTTAGAATTTGCTTTCAAAAAATTGGAAGATTAGTCAAAATAAATTATGATGTATGGTTATGTGCACATAAAAACTATCTGCATACAATAAATTATAAGAATTCGTCAAAACATTTTCTCGTATTTGCTTTCAGTCAACCTGCTCAAATAACTTTCATTTTAACATTTCCTAAATTTATCCTGCCATCTGGATGTATGAAAGCTTGTTTGACATTCCATCCAACCTCTAATCGTTCATGGTTTATAAAACAAAGCACATATAAGGGTTGGACATGGATCGAAGGAACCCGTCAGTCAATTTTTGAAGTGAGCTGGCAAGGTCGGGCAAAATGATTACTTTTGTCCATGAAATTGTTGCCATGCCTTTGATCATATTTCATTACGAATCTAGGAACTCGCATTATAATTTCCAGCCGTTTACAGTATTTCCTTCTTCTGTTTGTTTAAGATAATCTACGTTGGAGTAAAAATTCTAATTCTAGCTTCTACCTTCAGTCAAAATTATTTCAAAACAGAATGCAATGTCGACAATTTAGTACTAGTTGAAACAGATAAGCACATAAATTATGATTTTAGCTGTTAAATCTATCTGAGTTCTTGTCATAGGCACTGTGCCAGAGATATGTAATATGTTGGTGCCATCACCATGTCATAATACATATGGATGCATATTATTATACAAATTACTACTAAAATAGTAAAGACGATAAATTCAGTTGGCACTTTTGGCAATAGTTATAATACACTGCAAGATGTTAATTAATATGACAGTAGAAACAAAACGGATGCAGGCACGAAACTCGTGCATTCATAAAATACTACATCTGCTGGCTGCAGGTATTAACAGTTGGAAACATTCGTAAAATTTTAACTGATTTTAACTGATTTAACGGATTTTTCAGTTCGAATTATGGCCAGAATATGTTCGGGAACAGATGCATAAAATTGGCAATCCGAGCTGATCTTTAATGTTTAGAGGAAATAAAGAGACCCCCTGAAACAATAGTGGCACTGTTTCAAAGGAGTGCTAAGGTCGAAGACGGTTTATTAACTATTGCACCGTATGATGTCCACGATAATAAATTTTTGTTCAGATATTGGAAACATGGCGAACAATTCAAACATTAATTTCTGTAACACAATGTCAAAATTTTACTTGTAGTTTTGGTGGGGAACTTGCGAAAAAGAGTTTCAGTAGCCATTTGGTTGGCTGTCATGTCACCTAATTGCAACGTTTTCAACTAAATATCAGCAGGTACTGATTGGTCACTATTCTTATTGTCGGATAATTCATGACAACTACCTGTTTCAGCAATATGTCTTGTATTACGTTAATTGGATACCAATTTACTTCCACATAGTTTGCATGAAATAAAAGCATAACATAGTTAACAGGTACATGACCCACTTTACTCTAATCTAATGTTTTACTTAATATCTATCAGACTCATAGCTTTCAGTGAAAGCTGAATCTTCTGACGACGATCTTCCGTCTTTCCTGAAACATCGTTTCGCTGAAACACAGCGCCCTCGTTTGTTTCGGAAATATCCGTCATTACAGGCACAATCTCCTTCTGGCTTGCACACCAGATGACAAATAAATTGTTCGTCGTTTATCAACTGTTCACAAGTGCGGTCGCAACCTCCGCATTGTTCAAAATGCGCATTGCGTCTGCAGCGTGCTGAGACATCTAAAAATTGAGAATAGTTAAGTAGCAACGTTCAAGGCAGAGTTTAACCTTCTAATGGGAGTAAGGTATAATTGATTTATGAATCTATTAGCCATGCTTTATCAGTTAATTTTTAAATCGATAAATATCCACAATTATTGATGGACTGACTTGTTACGTCAAATCTAAACAGCAAATTGTATACATCACAATCGCGCACAGCTTTTTATGCTAACTGGACGCTATTAACTTGGACCCTGAGCTGCAGCTCGTTAATTTTGATGGGATAGGTGAAATCGCTTCAGATCCAAGAGTAAGTTAGATTAAAAACTGAAAATGCGATATTGCTTGTATCGTGGCAGCAATACGGTAAGCCTTAGCTGTTTTGCCATTATTTTTCCATTTCTTTCACATTGACAAAGATTTCGATCACGAATGTAGAGAAGCCTTTCCGAAAGATGGGATCTAGCAATGCATTAAAACCTTAATAGATCGCGATCGTTCATACAAAACTTCAATAATGAACAGTTTGCCGTTTTGTGAACCATTACACTATTCGGCTGGAATTTAATGAAAAATGTTTGCCTCAACTGCCGGACTGACGACTACTAATGAAGTCAAGTCTACTGTTATTATTTGTCCAGTAAGGGAATGGCACCAAACTAAGCATACTACAGGATGGGTTTCCTGTGGAGGTTGAAACATTTCAACTTGCTAGGCCAATTATGATTGGATATTACTGATCTTTAATGTAGATGTGAAAACATGAAAATGAAAAACAATAATTCTGAATTTGTGCTGTAAAGCTCCTAGAAACACGGTTTATGTTAGTCATGAAAATTCAACAAAATGTTAAACATTTTAATGCTTTTGTTTGACAGTTAAGTAGGGAAACCTATAGAAAATCTGGCACAAATAACAAGTAGCGATGGTAGCCGCTTTTAAAGAATTGTGGTAGCTAAAATATTTGAGCGTGGAAATTTTTAGCGGAGATACGTTTTGAAAATCGCAGATAAGATTTATTTTTTGTTTAACACAGTTTGAAAGTAAGCTGGGTTTTGTAGCTTAGTTTTTACAGTGAGCAAAACAAGGAAACGTCAGACCTTTAGACAAAACAAAACATAAGAAACCGCATTTTTGATGGAAAAGGATATTTTCTCTCCCTCGTGGTGCTAGTTTGGATCACCGCTGGGTCGACGATACTTGGATACATAGATCAGTCTGGAGTCTGTTCAGTTTATCTTTGGCGAAGAAGACGAGAAATTTCGGTGATTTTAGTGATATTAGTGAGCCCGAAAACGAACTGAGTTTGCCGTTTCATCAGTGTCCTGAGTGCTACAATCAGTACAGGTTGATCTTCTCTTCCAGTAGCTGACAGTAGTTATGTTATGGAGCCTGAGCATTCGGAGGTAACTTTCTATTGCACTTGCTCTCCGTCCTAGGGTTGTGCTGAGACTGAAGCTTGGACTAGTGATATTGAGCCCGAAGCTAGTTAGCATACTGAGTCCTGGTCTTGTATTTTTGAGTGTGAGAATTGAATCAACTTTAGGGTTCTTTTCGCCTATGCAGTGAATCCTGGTACCGATCCGCAGGTGGCAGTCAAACATCTGAACTGTTCTCTTGACGACAAGATCAGATCTTCGTCTTCTCGCTGTCTGCCTCTGTGTAGCAAAGGTCAGACTCAGAGCCCTCAATTTCATACCTTTTGTTACATAACAACGAAACTTACAGTCCTGCCCGATAACGGCTGTTATCATTACCCACAATGATGTACGAAGGGTATTCAGAAACATAATTCCACCAATCCAAGTTCTGCTTTTAAGCGTTTAGAAAAAAACTAGATTGAACTGCTACAGACAGAGGAAATGAATGTTTTGAGAGCAGTTAAGTTTAAGCAGCAACAATTTATTGTGACGTAACGTTACTGTTTTTGTAAAGTCTAAGATACATCAACTTGTTCCTAGTTTTCCTTATTTATGTTTTTGGGCATTTCCTATAACTAAATTATGTTGTAGTTTGATTTCAGGTCGTCATTTTTAAACAAAATGACGAGTTAACACAGAAAACAAGCCTCTTCTTGTCAATTACAGCAAACCTATGTGCAGTATCAAAAGTATGTAGCCGTTCTCGGATTCCTGGAGCTAAACCCGCAGTGTTGCTTTTGTCTCCAGAAATGACCAGGAAAAGGGTTATTTTTGTCAGAGGGTATGCTTGAGGTGCTCCGAATTATTTACTTTGTTTGCAAATTTTTGTAAAGTTATGCTAATGGTCCTTTGCTTTAAGGTTGCTTAATTTCTAATAGTAACTAATCCTGAAATTGTTTTAACTCTTTAATGGGCATTTGCTCCATTTTCTTCAACAGGTAGACCCCAGTTTGGGAGAATATTTCCACGCCAACGAGAATTATAGAGTTTCTATAGCTTTCCACCGACAATGGACATTCTGCAAATTTCGTGCCCTGCTGGAATCCTCCATTCAAACCAATCCAGCGCCGGTTGTGGTTTGTCTGTAATCGCTTTATCGGGTGACAGAAGAGGTGATGCAGATTAAAATAAGGTATAGATTTTGCGACTCAGAATCAACTCTTGCGCTTAGACATCAATTACTTGATTTTCTGCAATGAAACTTTATCAAAAATTTCTACTTTTCCTGACATTGACGGCTTCTAACTTTTTCTGGATGCATGGGGGACCCTTCAGTCTTACATTCGAAATCGATTTATAGCAGTAGTATCCAGACATGTGCAGAAGGGAAATCTTGCGGTGGGTGAACTCTTGGCCTTACCCCACATTTTTCGTTTTTTTTGTCCGTAAAAATCGAGAAAATCCAGATTCTGGGGGATGACAGCCAGTATGGGCGGCGAGCTCCAGGTTTATAGGGGGTGAACCCCCCAATCCCAAGCACATTTATGGTTCCATCTCGATAGGTGCTCCCACTGAGAAATGGCAGCTAATAATATGAAATCTGTCATTGTGAACCGTTAGTCCTGAGGATACTCAGGCATTAAAGGGTTAAACAGTAGCGTACAGTATTGACATTGTAACAGTGTCGCTGTTTATTTTGCCCTAATGAAACCTCTTTGCTGTTAAACTTTGAACTGGAAAAAGAAAGTTATGGTCCCAATTCGTGCATGCAACTCAGAAATTTGGCGATGGGGTATATACAAGGTGCTAGTTTTAGCCGTCAAGGGGACACGGGTCATAGGGACCCACGACAGATTAAAAGATTAATTGACACCGAGAAGCCGAAGACTGTCACAGTAGGGAATCGCAGAATCACCCCAGGTCACAGGCCGCGCCAGGGATCTGTTCCACTTTCTGGAGATAAAAAACTGGCTTTTAGTTTTAGTTATTTCCACTTTTGCGCCCAACTGGCTGCTGACAATAGGTCAGCTTTAATTAGTGCAAGAGTTGACTCTGTGTCTACGTTAGATGGAATGTTGACGAAACCGTTACCTCGTCTCCGTATATGATACAGGGGCAACCAAGTTGGTCCGGTAGGCGTTAATGTAGATAAGGCATAGACTCGGTCCAAGGATGGAGCCTTGCGGGACACCTGCAGGGGCCAGTTTGGCGGACGAGTATGAGCTATTCACGCGGACCGACTGATGCCTGACGGTCAGATAGTCCAGCAACCAGGTCAACAAGCGTCCAGTAATCTGTAGGCTGCAAGTTTCCGAAGTAAACCAGCATGCCACACTGAGTCAAAGGCGGGTGAAATGTCAAGTGCGACATGATTCATTCATGCGTAAAGTGAATCGGCAGTAGAAGGTTAGAGAAAGAGAGAGAGAGAGAGAGAGAGAGAGCGAGCAGTGGACCGTTTCTTGCGGAAGTCGAACTGCTAATCAGCCAAAAGTGAGTGATTTTCCAGGTAGTTGATTAGATGATAGTTAACGTATGACTCCATGACTTTAGAGACAACGCACAGAAGTCCTGGCCGTCTCAGGTGACACTCCTATAATTCATCAGATACACAGCTACTTAAGATCATTTTGTTCTCAGCTCTTCTTAAGCTAAGAGGGCGCTGAATTCTATAGTGACATCACTTTCTCCATTAGCGAGACCTTCTTAGAACTGTTCTTTTAAACAAAGTCAAACAGTCGCTAGAGATTATCTCTCCAGTTGAATCTCTTAGCTGTCATCTTGTCTGTTAAGGCTGAATCCTGCCAGATCATTTATCCAACTGTAGTCGCCTGAGATTATTTTGTTTTCTAGCTGACTCATTTTGCAGTCTCTCCGTCTGCTAACCCTGCCCTTGCCTTGTTCTTAGCTCAACAATAACCTAAACGTAGTTCTGATATAGTTTAGTTCTCAACTCCACTTCTTTATTCAATACAATTACAGCATACGCAACAGTCCAGAAACAGATAACAATAGGAGGACAGCTACGTAGCATTTCAAGAAAGTCTATGCGTCATAAAACAAAGAACAACATGACACAGACTGTGATAATAACAATTTTTTAAGTTTATGATTTATAGATAACAGTCTACATTTGTCTGCTCAACTGAAACAGTGATTCAATGTATGATTATTTCTTTTGTATTCAGATATTTCTTTCGCAATGAAAATAGAAACAGGAAAACGGAAACCAATGCCACAGACGTGAAAGCAAAAACAAGAAAAAAGTACTCTTATAAACTTTTGCAAATAGTAAAGACGGAAAAAAGACATGACAAAACCATATGACCAAAAAATCAGATTAAAGTCTAATGAATGCTTTCCCGCCTAGTGAAGCTGCTCCACCGGAAGACGGATCATCAGACCAATTCCCCTCCTCATTGTCCACTGACTCTGCATCGTCTTGTATGAAGTCGCCCATATCCGAATCTCTCTCGCTGGGCCTGCAATAGTGAAAATTTTCACGAACAGAATTATAATAACTAATTAACGCTATTTATTTTAATGTTTGTGATCATGTTTTGAATTTAATAACTTCCACCCGTTCTACAGACAAACAGGACTAATGAGAAGACTTTCAGACAAAATATATTTGCACATGATTACGCATACGTGTATACTCTGATTGCTCTGCATGGGCTTTGCATTTTCTACGGTTGAAACTTATATGCAAATTAGGCAAATAGTCTGACAGTCTCGTTTAAAGGGGGATTTCACTTGACTGTGTGTATGTTTTACAGATGAAACTCTGTCACAATGCGTCTGTCACACCGCCACCCTATTCGCCACCCTAAGTGTTAATTCCTGCCACCCTAAAGCCCCCTTTCGCCCCCCTTTCAATTTTTGACTGGAAACTGATTTTTCATACTGTTATATCATGTTGAATAAAGATGACTGAAATTCAGCACAG